>JAJOOO010007022.1:0-23443 GCA_029582685.1 Solanum piurae | reverse complement strand
ACCCATGGAGACCTTCTCCATGCCATTGTATGCTTGCAAGTTGTGAGGGTCAGCAGTGATATGATGAGATTCGCCAGAGTCGACAATCCAGGGATTTGTAGATGCCTGTAATCCTGAAACATAGTATGCCTTTGCCTCAAAATGATTGTGAGATTTGGATCAATAAACACTTTCAACATGATCATCTTTATTGCACAATTGGCAGAGAACACCATCATAAGAGTTCATGGTGGGATAAGATCGACACTGATTGGGTGTAGGGAAACGATTGTTGGACCACCATTGTTTTTTGTTGAGATTGCCATTGTTGGAGCGACGAGTGTGCCGAGAGTTGGGATGACCAGACTTGGTGGAAATAGCAGTTGCAGCAGTAATATGGTTGGGAGTTGTCTTAGACTCTTCATGGCGAAGGAAAAACTCATGATCCAATAGCTTTTCATAGAGTTCTTCATAAGTAATAGTGGATTCACAAGCTCGGATTGCAGCGGAAGCCTCACGAAACTCTAGGCCCAAACCACTCAGGATCTTAACAATAAGTTCAGAGTTGGTAACTGGGGCACCAACAATAGAGAGTTCATCATAAATAGATCAAATATTTTGCAAATATTCGGTGACTGGTTGGGAGTGTTTGGTCAATCACGTAAGTTGATCACGCAAACTGAAAATTCTAGTTTGGGACTTGTTCGCATAGGCTGTGTGTAATGCATCCCATGCAGTTTTTACCGAGTTAGAGGCTGCAGCAGTTGTGGCAATTGTGGGATCAACTGATGCCATAAGTGCATTCTCAATAAGTTGGACTTGGCGAAACCAAAGAGAAAACACAGGATTCGCACTAGGGACTGTGCTAGTTGTGATTGTGCGAGAGGGGGAAGAGCAGACCCATCGAGATGGAAATATAGATCTTGAACATGCATAAGCATCAAAAAATTTGCCTTACACGTTGAAAAGTTCTGGCTGCCATGTAATTTCATAGGCAATTGGGATGCCGTATTGAATTTAACGATTGTCACTCAGATGTTGGTATATGCGGTGACAACTCGAGAAGTGTCTCCCATTTGTGGAGATTGGGAGAGGAAAGAAAATATAGGATCTTACTCGTTAGAGTTTATTGTAGCTCTTGATACCATAAAAAAACAAGATAAGCTGCAGAAGAACTTAATTGCTTATGGCTGGAATGTTACAACTTGATATACACGATTGAGTCTAACAATATCCTAAGCTAACTCCACAAAATGGGGATATAAAGATAATCCTAATTACCTGCTAAAGCCTTAGTAAACAGTAAAGAAAAGCAGTAACAAAAAAACTTCAACCATAGTAACTAAAGACTTATACTGCAGTAAGTAGTAACACTAACTAATGCACTGATAGAGGTTGTACATCCATTATCTTTATTAAAATGTTCTTGTTATGATGCTCCAATTTGGTGAAATCGTTGGCAAACATCCATTTGTGTTAGGTACTTCTTCTTTCATCTTTCAAAATAAGCATTTCTTTCATATATTAGTAAGCATCTATTATTGAGCATGGATAATGGAAATGTGAATGGAGACGATCGTCTCAGACCTGCGCCTATTGTTGAGCCTCTTCCTTTTGTTGTTGAGTTGATGCCAGCTCCCGTTGTTGCGGTGATGCCGGTGATGCCTGCTCATCCCCATGCTTGCTATCACTTTGATAGCCGTCTTTTCCTCAACCTCAGAGGTATTCAAAGGCATAACCTATACATCCACAATGAAGAAAGATACAAGTGTGTCACTTGTGGTACAACATTCGAATATCTAGTTGATCGCAATGTCCACTAGGAGAATGTACAACAGCTTAATCCGTGAGCAGCTGAGTGGCTGAGTCAATTCTGGGTTCTGGGTAAGAATGGTTTTACGTCTATTGCAGAATTTTGTATAAGGGTTTTACCCTCTATTTTTTTCTTTTCTGTTGTTTGTATGGATTTAATCTAAGGGGATTTAGGTGGGTTTTACGTCTGTTGATGGATTTAGTATAAGAGCTTTACTGTTTTTTTCTGCTGAAGTTTGTATGGATTCTATAACGGTTTTAATAGCTCTTCTTCATTAACTTTATTATATCCATGCATCAAAATTTATTGACTACAACAATGAAATTTATTAATATCACATGTTTCATAGTACAATTTCTTTTTGTCACATAAAAAAAACTACTCATATGAATTGTTGAATCTTGTTAACAAAAACACCTACTAGTAAGATTCACATGTGTTGCATTCTATGGAGGTTTGCATTTTCTCAAGCTTTTCACTATCCTAAAGACAAAAATAATTGGTAGGGGTAACTTTTAATATTTTTACTCTTTTATATTGTAAATCTACTCTTCAAGTTTTTGATTAGATAGAATTGTTGGTATATTTAAAATTATTTTTGAGATGCAAAATTATTATTTTTTATTAATGAAAAAAGTTTACTTTTTCTATAAATATTACTCTATTCGTTTTCATTTTAATTTTTTGTTTGATTTTGACATGACACGAAATTTTTAAAAGTAAAGTTTAAATTAGATATATATACCAAAATATATTTTAATATTGTGGTCTTGAACATGTCAGGTGGAAAGTTAAATTTAAAATTTATTAAAAAGAAAGAAAGATTCTTTAATGTTTTGAAATGAACGAACATAAAGTAAGACATTTAAATTGAAAGACATAGTATAGCTTTTTTAAAAAAAAACTTATAATAATTTTATTATTACTGAAAAATCAGGTCCCTCAAATTTGATCAGAAATTGCATTTACATGTAGGTTTCAGTCATAAATATCATATGTAAATATCATATGTAGTACATTTGCAATTTATCCTGTAATGGGTATTTTTAATTTACGATATATATAGAACTTGATACATACACAAAAACAATATATGTGGCCACCTACAAAATAAAAATATATAAATTTAATCAGTATTAAAAATTATAAATTGAATGAAATCGTTACCTTATTAAATATGTTGCATCATCATAGGATATTGTATGATTTAGATGTTGGAGAGAAAATTAAATCAAACACAACGTACAATCAAAATAGGAATACAAATTAGAGTTAATTCGTCAAAATATCAGAGAGTCGGAATAAGAGACCTTCTCTTTGTATTTCTATGTCCTCACCAAGGATTTTGTTCATTATATATAGTGTGTTGAAATTGTTGATTTATTACTATTCATAACACCGCAAAATATATACAATAAATGAGGAACTACTGAAGAGAAAATGAAAAGCCGATAATTCTCTTCATATGTCTAACATTTGTAGGTGGAATTAACAAGGAAGATAAAAAATTAACAATTTAACTCATAGAATAATCATAAAAGCCGAAAACCTTTTATGTGGGATGCCATATTCAAAGTACTTATAATTTATCATTTTATAGAAAATCAATTAATCATGCATATTATAACCATAATATAAAATTTTATAGTAAGTAATTTTTCAAATAATAATAATAATAAATAGTAAAACAGATATTTAATTTTAATTTATTATTTAATTAATAGTTTAGGATTAAAATGGTAATCCTACCTTGAGGTTAGGATCTTCCCAATTATGGTGATATATGTATGATATGATATGATAATATATGATAAGATAAGATAAGATAAAAGATGTCCTCTATGGTACAATTTGCCTCAACAAAACTGCCCCATTGCAGTTCACAATAAGCTTTATTCCTGGCTGATTGTGAATCTCTCTGCTTGTGGATAATAGTTGGTGAGACAATTGGACATGCTAAGGATCTTTAGCAACTTACACTCCTAACCAGTCACTCGATCAAGATTCAAGTGAAAAACTTCATCAACAATCAGGTTAGGTTAGAGATGAGCAGAGACTTTAAATTGTGTTTTCACAGTTGCTGGTTCAACATATGACCAATATAAAAATTGATTCCTGTAGCAGAAGTGATATCTTGATTTGGAGGCTACTAGTCACTGACAGAGCCAAAATTTTCATGTAGGGTGTTCAAATTCTGAAGAAGTGGACATACGAACTAGCTAAAAAGGGGTTCAACATCTACTATATATATATATATATATAATATTTTAGCCATGTATTAAGTATAATTTTCCGCAAGATGAACCCCTTGACCACAAGGTGGTTCTGCCCCTGCTACTAGTAACGGTGTATAATTTAGTTTGGAATTGCATAAGGGAAACTAGAGTGCCAGACCCTATGTGGACAAACAATTGGCATAAAAGTATTCCATTTAAAACATCTCTCTTGTCTTGGAGACTCACTCGTTAATAATGTTATATGTCGGTTTGTAAATGGAAGCCCTCTCGATAGCCTATGTTTTACTACACATATTTCAGAAACTATCAAGCTCCTCTTCATTGATAGTGAAGTGAGCCTGCAAAACATTTGTGGAAAATTTTTGGACAACTGTTGGGAGTCGTATACAAAAGTAAGTTGAAGTCTTCCTCCATGAGTGGTGGCAGACACCTAGACATAATACAGTACACAGATTCAGTCAATTCCAATATTAGTTTGGTGGGAGTTGTGGAAGACGATGTTGTAACATCTCACAATTTGAAATAAATAGGAAGAAGCTAATAATTGGAAATAGTCATTTTTGGAAAGAATGAAAATCTGGAATTTGTTCAAGTTAGGAAAAGTTGAGTTTGGTTCAACTTCAAACGGCCATAACTCCTAAATCAATATGATTTAGGTGTACTTCCATATGTGGCTGGAAATATCTTAAAATGATCTTTCCAACGCCGCCAATTTTGCGCGATTCCGAGTTCGTATGAGCAAGTTATTCCCTTTGGAAGTTATACTGTTGGATTAAGGAAAGTCTAATCCGGATTATAGAAGGGTAATTTAGTCTTTTCCTTACCTAATTATTCTAATTCATTTTTAGGAGTTTAATTGGGGTAAATTCAGATTTTAGTCAGTTTTAGAAAAGTGAATTTCACGCTAGGGTTTGGAGAAAGGAGAAAAGAGGAGAAAGGAGAAGAGGAGGCAAGATTCGTCAAGATCGTCGACTTTAGCTTGTTGATTTCATCAGGGGTGATACCTACAAGGTATTTAAGATGACATAGCATTGGTTTAGTTCACCCATGCACCAACCATGATTCAATTAAGCGAATTTAAGTCTTTGAAAGTTTAAAAATTGAGTTCTTGATGAACATTGTTGAAGGTTTCGATTGAATTCTTATGGGTTGTGTTGTTGAAATTTCTTGCGCTTTGATTCATGTTTTCCAGTTGTAATTTCGGTTTGAATCTACCATATATTGAGAGTATAAATGTTCTAAGTGTTTGGGGAAAGAACTAAGTGAAATTAGAGGGCATAGAGTTGAAAAACGAAGAAGAAAATTCGGGATTTTCTCGGGAAGGGGCTGTTGCGCCGCGCCTCTCAGTGCGCCCCTAAATTGTCTCTAAATGTGGGGCTCTGGGGCGATGCGCCAGGCAGAGCACCCCAACTTGTTCTCTGAATTTTGAGGGCTGGCGCCCAGCACCTCTCAGAGTGCCAGGGACACCAGTTCTCCCCATTCGTTCCCTACCTTTTCGTACTTGTTCCTTAGCAATGTACCTATGTTTTCAAGTTGATTCCAACACTCTAAGGTACATCTAAACATCATGAAATCATCCATAAACATGACATCATAAACGTTGAATCCATAATCCAAATCAAGGAAAGTTAAGATCAAAGTCAAGAGAAGTAAGAGTCAAGTCAAGAGGAGTTTATAAAGTTTTTAAAAGTCTTTCACAAACGTTTTAACTTTTTTTAAAGACTTAAGTTTCAAGTTAAGCAAAGAGTAAAGAGTTGAGTTCATTCTTGAAAAAAAGTATATTGGTACTATGTATTCCCAATCACTAAAATATTTTGACATTTAAACTAGAAAGAAACCTCGATTTCCAAAGAGCCTTCGAGCTAGTTTTAAGAAAAGAGTAATCGCTTTCTAAATGAAGCAAGAGAAGAAACTTTTATTTCCAAGATAGCCTTTCAGCTAAGTGTTTGAGCACTAATCTCAAATCACAGAAAGAATTATGTTTTAAACATAAGAGCAAATATTATATTTTTTGGGAGTAGTATTGAGCACGAATATGGGGGAGAGTTCAGAAAACTCACAGCCACCATAAACCGTGTAGCCATCATGGGTAGAAAAGGGTCATACTTTTTAGATGATTCCTTCAGTGCTTTTTAGCATAGACTAGTTGATCCACTTAGTGAGTTAGGTTCTATACCCCCGGTAAGGTATAGGACGGTCCTTGGCAGCGTGAGGTGAAATGTTCTATCATCACTATAGCGCTTAAGTTATAGTTGAGAGTTAGAGAAACTCCCACAACAATATTTTGTATTTTTATATACAAACAAAGTTCATATTGTATCTTTGCATACATACATAGTTATTATTGTATTTCTTAATACACAGAGTTAACATCATGTTTGAAACAACTTTTCCTTATATTGCACTTGTTTTTAAACTGCTTTATATTGAAATGAGTTCAGTTATGTTGAGTTGAGCCTGGTAAGTGTTTCTTTCAGAATTATTTTCAAGCTTAAGTTATGTTTAGCATTCCAACTCGCATACTCGTACATTCAATGTACTGATGCCAGTTGGCCTGCATCATCTTATGATGCAGACGCATGTAACTAGGATCAACATCCAGTGTATCGTTGATCCAGTTGAGCTTCAAAGTTGTTGGTGAGCCTCCTTGCATTCCGGAGGATCCCCCTTTTTCATTACTTTATCATTTTAGTTCATTAGGATGTCGTGGGCCTGTCCCGACATCCATCTCAGTTGTTTTAGAGGCTTCATAGATAGTCAGTCAGATGTTAGTTCATTCATCATCATTTTGTTATTGGCTTCTGTTCAAATTTGAGTTGCCATTTTGGCAAAGTTAAATGTTTATTTTTAAAACATTATGAGTTCAGTTTGAGACAGTTGAGTTTTTTACATATGAATCCATTTCTTAATGCTTAAGGTCCTCCGCTGACTAAGTAAGCTATGCCAAGGGTTCTCTTGGGACCATAAATGGTTCTCGAGTGTCGACCACATCCAGGGTGTAGGCTCGGGTCAACTTGGTATTAGGGCACATAGTTCAAGATTCCTAGGGAGTCTATGAAACCATGTCTGTAGAGTCCTAGTTATCGGTGTGAAGCGCGCCACATCTATAATTAGAAGGCTGCAACACTTAGGAAAATGTCTCAATTTTTTTACACTCATTTCATGCGTTAGAGTTTGATCTCATAAAAGTTTCCCTCTAATTCGTGCTTGTGCGTATTTTCAGATAATCATGCCTCAACGAAGAGCTGTCCAAGGTCATCCTGCTAGGATAAATATGGAGGAAGAAGGGATACCTAATGCACCAGAAGTGCAACCCCAAGGAGAGGTCACCAAGGATGAATTCCGTGAAGCTATCTGGGTGTTAATTCAAGTTATGACCCATCAAGTTAGACAGAGAGATAATTGACAGGAAGTGGCTGATACTTTAAGGATCCCTGAGTTTTTAAGGATGAAACCCCCAAGCTTCACAGGTTCAAGTGTCACAGAGGATCCGGAGAACTTTGTTGAAGAGCTTCAAAAATAATTCAAGATTATGCATGTTGTTGATGCTGAAAGGGTGGAACTAGTTTCATACCAAATGAAGGGCATCTCTAGAATCTGGTTCGACCAATAGAAATATAATAGGGTTGAGGATGCACCAATAGTGAGTCGGACCATTTTGAGAGTGCTTTCATGAGGCATTTCTTTCCTCGTGAGCTAAGAGAAGCAAAGAGATGGTTGCCGACATGAGGAGCAGGATGAGTTTATTTGTGCTGGGCTATCTCGTCTGTCAAGTAAGGAATGTAAGGCAGCCATGTTAATCGGTTACATGGGCATATCAAGGCTGATGATCCATGTGCAACAAGTTGAGAAGAACCAGCTGAAGGATAGAGAAGGGTTTCAGAATAAGAGGGCTAAGATATCAAGGAATGAATTTGGGCAGCAAAAGAGTAATCTGAATTGGTATTCTTTCCAACAGAAGCAGAAAGGACCTGCTCCATCATCTGCTAGTGCACCTGCACCAAGGAACAAATGTGAGTAAAATAGTCAAAATTTTCAAAACTTCAGAGCTAGACCTGCGCATTCGCAAGATAGTAAAGCACAAGGGGTAGTAAGCCTCCTGCATATGCTAGGAGTGGCAAAAACCACTCAGGTATTTGTCGTGAGGGCTCTACTGGTTGTTTCAAGTATGGTCAGAATGGTTATTTTATGAGGGAGTGTCCTGAGAACATGCAAGGTAATGGTAATAGGGGCAATAGGGCTCAATCTTCATCAATTACTCCACCAGACACGACTCTACCTAGAGGAGCTATTTTTGGTACTGGCGGAGGACCAAACCGCCTTTATGCGATCACTAATCGCCAAGAGCAAGAGAACTCTCCAGATATTTTCACTGGTATGGTCCAAGTCTTTGACTTTACTTTTTATGCTTTGCTAGACCTAGGGGCGAATTTATCATTTGTAACTCCTTATGTTGTTATTAATTTTGATGTTATTCCTGAGCAACTTAGTGAACCATTCAGTGTTTCTACACATGTTGGTGATTCTATTCTAGCAGAAAGAGTCGATCGTGATTATTCCATTTCCATCAATCACAAGAGTATCAGGGCTGACTTAGTTGATTTAGACATGGTAGAATTTGATGTCATTCTAGGTATGGACTAGCTTCATGCCTGTTATGCATCAATAGAGTGTAGAACTCGAGTAGTCAAGTTCCAGTTTCCAGTGAACCAGTTATAAAGTTAAAAGAGCAGTTGAAAGATCTTATAGAGAAAGGTTTCATCGACCAAGTATCTCACCTTGGGGCTCTCAAATCCCATTTGTGAGAAAGAAAGATGGTTCCCTTAGGATGTGTATAGATTACCGTCAGTTGAACAAGGTTACCATCAAGAATAATATCCTATTCTGAGAATTGATTATCTTTTTGATTAGTTTTAGGGTACTTCATGTTTCTCGAAGATAGACCTCAGATCAGGCTACCATCAGTTGAGGGTAAGGGAATGTGATATTCCAAAGACAACATTCAGGACCCGTTATGGTCATTATGAGTTTCTGGTCATGTCGTTCGGTTTAACTAATGCACCTGCAACATTCATGGACCTTATGAATTGAGTTTTCAAACCTTATTTAGATATGTTTGTCATAGTTTTCGTTGATGACATACTAATCTATTCAAGGAATGAAGAAGATCATGCTAGCCATCTCAGAATAGTTCTTCAGACTCTAAAGGATAAGGAGTTATATGCCAAGTACTCTAAGTATGAGTTTTGGCTTGAGTTTGTGGCCTTCTTAGGCCATATTGTGTCTTGAGAGGGAATTAAAGTTGATACTCATAAAGATAGAGGCAGTGCATAATTGGCCTAGACCTACATCTCCAACTGATATTAGGAGTTTCTTGGGTTTGGCTGGATATTATAGAAGGTTCGTAGAGGGGTTCTCGTCTATTTCGTCCCCTTTGACCAAGGTGACTCAGAAAATAGTTAAGTTTCAATGGTCTGAGGCATATGAGAAAAGCTTTCAAGAATTGAAAAAGAGGCTAACTACTACCTCAGTATTGACCTTACCAGAAGGTACGCAAGGCTTTGTGGTGTATTGTGATGCATCTAGAGTTGGTTTGGGTTGTGTATTAATGCAGAATGGCAAGGTTAGAACTTATGCCTCCAGAGAGTTGAAAGTTCATGAGAAGAATTACCCAACCTATGATCTAGAGTTGGATGCCGTAGTTTTTTCTTTGAAAATATGGCGTCATTATCTTTATGGTGTTCATGTGGATGTGTTCACCGATCACAAGAGTCTCCAGTATGTGTTTAGTCAGAAATAGCTTAATCTCAAACAGAGAAGGTGGTTAGAGTTACTCAAATATTATGACATGGGTATTCTTTATCACCCAAGTAAGGCTAATGTTGTTGCTGATGCTTTAAGAAGGTTGTCTATGGGTAGTACCTCCCATTTTGAGGAAGGTAAGAAAGAGTTAGCAAAAGAGTTGCATAGACTTGCACGACTAAGAGTTTGACTGATGGATTCCACAGAAGGAGGAGTAGTGGTGATGAATGTGGCTGAATCATCATTACTATCTGAAGTAAAACAGAAGCAAGACCAAGATCCTTTATTGCTTGAATTAAAGGCAAGTGTTCATAAGCAAAAAGTGATGGCTTTTGACCAAGGAGGAGATGGTGTTTTTAGGTATCAAGGTAGATTGTGTGATTTATTTCAAGGGTAATTGGGATGATCACCTACCTCTCATTGAGTTTTCTTACAACAATAGTTACCACTCTAGCATCCAAATGGCTCCTAACGAAGCTCCCTATGGGAGAAAATGCAGATCTCCTATTGGAGGGTTTGAAGTTGGTGAAGCAGGGTTAATCGGACCAGACTTAGTTTGTCAAGCTATGGAGAAAGTGAAAGTTATTCAAGAGAGATTGAAAACAGCCCAGAGTCGTCAGAAATCCTACACTGATGGTAGGAGGAGGGAGTTAGAGTTTGAAGTAGATGATGAATTTACTTGAAAGTTCCACCTATGAAGGGTGTTAGGAGATTTGGTAAGAAGGGGAAGATTAGTCCCCATTATATTGGGCTTACACAATATCCAAGAGGATTGACAATGTAGCTTATGAGTTAGAGCTACCACAAGAATTAGCAGCAGTCCATCCGGTGTTCCACATCTCCATGTTGGAAAAGTGTGGGGGCGATCTTTCATTGATCATACCAACGGAAGATATTGGGATCAAGGATAGCCTATCCTATGAAGATATTCTTGTTCAGATGTTAGATCGCCAAGGTCGCAAGTTGAGGACTAAGGAAGTAGTATCAGTCAAAGTTCTGTGGAGGAATCAGTTTGTTGAGGAAGCTACTTTAGAAGTTAAGGAATATATGAAGAAGAGATATCCATATCTCTTCGAATCCGGAGAAGTTCCAAATTAAGGTACTAATCCTTTTCTTTGCATTGACATTAAATTGGCATGTTGTGTTTATATTTTGCTTGTTGGGTGTTTGAGCTGAATGTTAGATGTTACACCCTTAGCCTAGTAAGAGTAATCTCATTCAAGGACGAATGTTCCCAAGGGGGAGATATTGTAACATCTCGCAATTTGGAATAACGAGGAAGAAGCTAATAATTGGAAATAGTCATTTTTGAAAACAATGAAAATCTGGAAATTTGTTTAAGTTAGGAAAAGTTGAGTTTTGGTAAACTTCAAACGGCCATAACTCCTAGATCATGATGATTTAGGTGTAACTCCAGATATGGTTGGAAAGCTCATGGAATGATCTTTCCAACACCGCCGAGTTTGCGCGATTCCGAGTTCGTATGAGCAAGTTATGCCCTTTGGAAGTTGGGTTGCTGGATTAAGGAAAGTCTAATCCGGATTATGGAAGGGTAATTTAGTCTTTTCCTTACCTAATTATTCTAATTCATTTTTAGGATTTTAATTGGGGTAAAGTCAGATTTTAGTCAGTTTTAGATAAGTGAATTTCACGCTAGGGTTCAAAGAAAGGAGAAAAGAGGAGAAAGGAGAAGAGGAAGCTAGATTCGTCAAGATCGTCAACTTTAGCTTCTGGATTTTATCGGGGGTGATCCCTACAAGGTATGTGAGATCACATAGCGTTGGTTTAGTTCACTCACGCGCCAACCATGATTCAATTCAGCGAATTTAAGTCTTTGAAAGTTTGGAAATTGAGTTCTTGATGAACATTGTTGAAGGTTTCGTTTGAATTCTTATGGGTTGTGTTGTTGAAGTTTTTTGCGCTTTGATTCATGTTTTCCGGATGTAATTTCGGTTTGAATCTACCATATATTGAGAGTATAAATGATTCTAAGTGTTTGGGGAGTGAACAAAGTGAAATTAGAGGGTTTAGAGTTGAGAAACGAAGAATAAAATTCGGGATTTTCTGGGGAAGGGGCTGGGGCGCCGCGCCTCTCAGTGCTCCCCAAAACAGTCTCTGAATATCGGGTTCTGGCGCGATGCGCCATCCAGATCACCCAAAAAATTTCTCTGAATTTGAGGGCTGGCGCCCTGCACCTCTCAGAGCGCCAGGGACTCCAGTTCTCCACATTCTTTCCCTACCTTTTTGTACTTGTTCCTTAGCAATGACCTATGTTTTCTAGTTGATTCTAACACTCTAAGGTACATCTAAAACTCATGAAATCATCCATAAATATGAGATAATGAACCTTGAATCCATAATCCAATTCAAGGAAAGTTAAGATCAAAGTCAAGAGAAGTAAGAGTCAAGTCAAGAGGAGTTTATAAAGTTTTTAAAACTCTTTCACAAACGTTTTAAATTTGTTTAAAGACATAAGTTTCAAGTTAAGCAAAGAGTAAAGAGTTGAGTTCATATCTTCAAAAGAATTATATTGGGACTATGTATTCCCAAGGAGTAAAATGTTTTCACATTTAAACAAGAAAGGAAACCTCGATTTCCGAAGAGCCTTCGGGCTAGTTTTAAGAAAAGAGTAATCACTTTCTAAATGGAGCAACAGAGAAAACTTTGATTTCCAAAATAGCCTTTGAGCTAAGTTTTTTTAGCACTAATCTCAAATCACAGAAAGAAGTATGTTTTAAATATAAGAGCTAATATTATATATTTTGGGGGTAGTATTGAGCACCGATAAGGGGGAGAGTTCAGACAACTCACAACCCCCATAAACCATGTAGCCATCATTGGTAGAAAAGGGTCATATTTTTTAGATGATTCCTTTAGTGCTTTTTAGCATAGACTAGTGGATCCACTTACTGAGTTAGGTTCTATAACCCCGGTAAGGTATAGGACGGTCCTTGGCAGCGTGAGGTAAAATGTTGTATCATCACTATAGCTCTTAAGTGATGGTTGTCGGTTAGAGAAACTCCCACAACAGTATTTTGTATTTTCATATACAAACTGAGTTCATATTGTATCTTTGCATACATACAGAGTTATTATTGTATTTCTAAATACACAGAATTGACATCATATTTTAAACAACTTTTCCTTATATTGCACTTGTTTTTAAACTGCTTTATATTGAAATAAGTTCAGTTGTGTTGAGTTGAGCCAGGTAAATGTTTCTTTCAGAATTCTTTTCAAGCTTAAGTTATGTATAACATTCCAACTCGCATGCTCGTACATTCAATGTACTGATGCCAATTGGCCTGCATCATCTTATGATGCAGACGCAGGTAACCACGATCAGCATACATCGAATCGTTGATCCAGTTGAGCTTCAGAGTTGTTGGTGAGCCTCCTTGCATTTCGGAGGATCCCCCTTTTTTATTACTTTATCATTTTAGTTCATTAGGATGTCGTGGGACTTTCCCCACATCCATCTCAGTTGTTTTAGAGGCTTCATAGATAGTTGGTCAGATGTTAGTTCATTCGTCATCATTTTGTTATTGGCTTATGTTCAGATTTGAGTTGCCATTTTGGCTAAGTTAAATGTTTATTTGTAAAACATTATGAGTTCAGTTTGAGAAAGTTGAGTTATTTAGCATATGAATCCTTTTCTTAATGTTTAAAGTATTTCGCTGAGTAAGTAAGCTAGGCCAAGGGTTCGCTTGGGGCCAGCAATGTTTTTCGAGTGCCTGCCATGTCCAGGGTGTAGGCTTGGGGTGTGACAGATGTTCTCATCTAGATATGGCAAAAAAACATAATATATCTTAGAGGAATGGAGCAACAAATAAGTTAGAACAACAAAGATGCTATGAACAAAGATTTCCAACTTGAGAAAATGGATCTTCACTAGAGTGAACTATGTCAAATGGTAGAAAAGTTGAGACCAAGTATTAATTGCAAAATTATGGTGTGGAACAGACCTGTAACAGGGTTTAATTAAAGTTAAAAAAGATGAAAGTTTTATGAAGGAAAGGATGGAATAGGAGGTATTGCCAAAGACAACACTGGAGAGTTCATCTTTGCGTTTTCTATTCCTATTTGATGTAAAGATATTATGTTGCTAAGGTAGTAACTTCTAAGTATGTTGTGTTGTTTTTTCAATAAAGAAATGAAGAAAATAATAGAGAAAGACTTTGAGAGAAAAAATACTGCAGAATTGTCAAAGGGAATTATTTTATTAATAATTCAGAGACATACATTTATAGATATAATTTCTAACTAAAAAATAAAAAAAATATGCTACTAACTTATCAGTAAAACTCAAATAAAGAACTAACCCCTAAATTCAAGTCTCATAGGACTCTAATAAAATAATTTAGAAACCCTAAAAGTAGCTAACGGTTTTCTTTCTGCAATATCCTGATACATATTCTCAACAGCCCTCCTTGGATCAGGAATTGTAGATTGTAGTCTCATCTAAAATTGACCTTGTGAACAAATCTGTCAATTCATCTTTTGTCTTACAAGGCTTGTGTTCATCTTCTGTTGGATTAAATGAGAAGCACTTACGTTTCATTTCAATTTGTAAAATCTCTTGCTGAGTAGAATAAAAATTCGACAATATTTGTCTCCAAATAATGATTTAAATCTTTTTTCTCTTAGCTGACCAACACTAAACAAACTTTTATGAATATCAGGCACATAAAGAACATCTGAAATTATTTTTGTACCTGAATTTGTTTTTATTGCAACAAACCCTTTTCCTTTTGCTAGAATACAATCACCAATTCTAAATTTGGCTTTCTTATTTTTCATAGGAATGAACTCTTTAAATAGATTTATTTCATATGTCATGCAGTTTATACAACCACTATAAATGATCCAAAAAATCAGATTTTTTGGTTGAACAATAAGTTACCACAAATAAATGGTCTACTTCCTCTTCAGTAGTAACTTGAGCAACAGTTTCATCATTTTGGAATTTGCTTTTGCAAATCACAGCTTCATGGCCAAGTTGTTTGCAGATCTTGTATTGTGCATCTGGTCTCTTCCAACATTTATATGGAGGATGTCAATTTTTGCTACAATGCTGACAAGGTGGGTAATTCTTCAAGAATTTACCCTTGCTTTGAGTTTTGTCGTTGGCTATTAATGCTCCTTCAACTACGCCATCTTTCCTCGTAAGCCTCCTTTGTTCATGTGCCTTCAAATAATTTAACAATTCTGTCAAGATAATTTTGGACAGATCTTGTGTGTTTTACAAGGTTGTAATAAATGCTTCATATCTTTCAAGAACTGTAACAAGAACTTTTTCAACAATCCTTGTATCTTTAAATGAAGTGCCTAGTAATCTTACCTTGTTGACAATACCAAGAAATATGTCAGAGTATTCCTTTACTGTTTCTTACTCTTTCATTCGCTGCAATTTGAATTCCCTATTAATTTTAATACCTTCATCCTTCGTATTCTTTCATCTCCAGCATATTCTTTCTTCAAATAATTCCAAATATCTTTTGGTGATGTGATGTCACGACCCAGGAGTATCCCCTAGATGTGACATGGCATACAAGACTTCGACAAGCCTCTTAGCATATCATAACATAAGGTAATAGAAAATGGTGTGAAAAAAATTAAAATTTTATCCATACAATCGAAGTCTTTTATAAAAACAAGCGGAAGTCTACAACACTATATCTCAAATCATCTATAACACTAGAATAATTCTCTGTGACACAGCCCATACAAAAGTCCAAAACATAAAGAAAAATATAAAGGGCATGGTGGTCAAGCCCTCGAATACTATGAGGACTCACCAAACTTTTTCTTCTTGATCTACTATGATCCTAGCCACGAGGATGGAAGTCGATATCACCGAACCCTACATTTGATAAGAATGTACGCAAAGTATGCGTCAGTACAATAATGTACTAAATATGATGGCTAGCATAAGTCATCAACATAATAATATAATAGGCATTAGTCAACATAAGACATATACCATAATCGTAAGACACAATAACATAGGCCATAAGCATAAGAGACAACAATATAGTCATAGACATAGTCAATGCATTTAAGTCAACATCATATAAGAGAGTCATTTCATAAGTCACCTAAAGGCAAGCTAGTGCAATGCATGGATAAGATCCAATAATCCCATCCTTACTAAGCAGGTCACTCTAGGTTCTCATTTATCTTTATTACCTTCTTGATCCCATCCTTAGCTTATTTCTCATAGACAAGGGAACATTCACCTTTAATCACACATGTAATGGAAAGCAACTTATAGCAATAATCCAATATAAGCATACATCATAACCACAAGTCAGAAGCATGTTCATTACATAAATCATCATAATCGTAAGAGAAACATATCATAACTACCCTCAAAGCATACTTGTGCAATGCATGAATAAGACCCCATAAATCTCACTCATGCTAAGTAAAGCTTCTTGAGTAAACATAGTTCATACTACACTTGACCTTATGGGAATTAGCCTTAACCGACATGGAATCCGGTGTTGCCCACACCGAAAAGGGCCGTCCTACTTGCCTAAGGTAGAACCATGGCATTTTATCTTTAGGTTGATCCAATAGCTAAATAACCTACGGGGACACGTAGTTTATGGTATAAGGAGATTATTACAAGAAACCTGCCCTTTCTGACGGGGGAGCTTCCATCTCAAGAGATTGCTTCAAGGAATCCTCCCTTTTTGATGGGAGAAATTCCTTCTAGAAACCCACCCTTTCTAACGAAAGAGTTTCCATCTCACATCAATATACACTCAGTGCTAAGCATAATTCCCGTTTAGTTCATATTAAGTCTTGACTTAAGTTCATGTTTATGGAAGAATGCCTTGACACTCAATCCAACATAGTTCATGAGATAGCTCATAGATTCAATAGGTGAGAATAACCTTTCAACCTTCGAATCATCATATTGTGAGAAAATCTTTCACGTTATGTTCATTATGCATTTATGAAAATAACCTTTCAATTAATACAACAATATTATCATAATCATGGACACTTCATTCATGGTCACGCATAAGTGTGTATGTGAGGATAACCTTTCAACAACACCACAATCACAACATAGTTATAATCACTTTACTCTCCAAATGTTCTTAAAGCATATACATAACTTTCATAAAACATGCATAATATCACATTTTTCCCTTTTAAGGTCAAAGATCATATCGAATCAACACATCTAGAATAACTACTTTAGACATGAATATAATCATAATTCAAGTAGATTAATTACTACAAGCATAATAATCTCCTACTTTACCTCCTTGAGGTTCAAAACTTACTTTCAATCATCACACCTAAGGTTCAAGCACTAGACATGGATAGCATCCTAACTCATGTGATTCTAACAAATTATGTATTCAAACATTCATGAGGTAGATTAGGTGGGTAAAGTCCTTCCACAACAATTCTATTTAGAAGTCTACCATTTTATTATAAGTTTCACTATCAAAGCCTTAACATTAGTAATTCAACATATTAGCTTTTACCCTCAAGGTCCTAGAATTCACATTGATACTATAGGCCTTACTCTCAAGCAAACTTCACATGATCATCATATGTGCTTAATTCCCACGACAATCTAACCACATACTTCATTCTTAAGCAATTCTAGTCATATATCATCATATATACTTGATCTTAACCAATTCATGTCTATAAGGCTTCATCTTAAGGAGTCTATTCATGATTCATCATATAAACCCTAATCTAATCAATTCATGTCTTCAAGCGTTGCTTTTAAGTAATTACTATCTAGGTGTTCTAATCTCAAGCAATTCAAGAAGTAATTCATCCATCTTAGAAGATTACACCTAAGCCCTCAATTTCCTCTTTAATGGCATAAAACTCAACTACATCAAATTCACCCTAAAATCATAGGTTAATCATGGAGATATGTAGAACTATACTAAAAATATGTAATTACATCATAAACAACCATTATATACTCAATTGGATCAATATACAACAATACCCATAATATAGGAAGAAACCCTAACTAGAATTGGGGTTCATCTTCACAATTGGGGGAAACATGGGGGCTTCATGGATGAAAGGAGTCCATGAATGAATAATCCATCATACCTTTATTACATAGCCTAGCAATCTTGAACCAATGGAGTCTTGACCTAGCTTGATTCTCTTATTCTCCTTCTTCTTCTTTCTAGAGAGAGGATTTATTGGGGAAGAATTTGGGTTCTTTTGGGGGAATTAAAAAAAATGATGTGGAATGACTTAATTAAGGGTCCAATAGCTTTATATAGGTGGTCTAATCTAATATAAAATGACACCACTTAACCCCTAATTAATTCTACAATATTCCCTTAACCCCTAATTAATTCTACAATATTCCCTTAACCCCCAACTTAACCGCCTCACTGACCAATCTTCCCCAACCCACGAGACCACGTCCACGGGCCGTGGGTCCACCTACGGTCCATGTTGGTCATCCATGGATGAGGTATTGGAAGTCCACATTTGGGGTCTTGTCCCACAACCCTCCCCCACGGGGTATGGGTAGACCCACGGGGAGTATGTCCACATCGTGTGTCACTGCCTTAGGGCAAATTTTTGGGTAATTCTAGGGTTCTCCTCAAGGACCCTTAGTTAGTCCTTGGGGAGTCGTACATTGACGTTTAACCCCTAAACCCTTCATTCTAAGTTTAGGAAGTCATATCTACGACTCTAACCCTCACATCAAGCCCTAGAACTCTCACGTAAGGCTCTGTTTTAACCTACTAGTTTTCCGGGTGTTACGTGTGAGAATCATGATTTTTGTGAAAACCGTTGTGGAAACAGCAACAAAGAAAGTTGTTTTTGCCTTGGAATTAATGGTTTTCTTTTCCTTGTGACTCTTGATTTGGGATACAGTGGGATTATTTGGCAGTGGATTAATTTCATAATACTCTTCCACGGCTTTCCAAAGATCAAGAGCCTCCAAGTAAATTTCCATTTTCACATCCCATAGTTGCTAAATATCACCATAAAAAATAGGAGGAACCATTCGAGAAAACTATTTTTGGAATCCATTTTTCTACGCACGTGTCCCTCAAGAAGAAGGCTCTAGATACCAATTGTTGGTTTTTTAATAAAGAAATTAAGAAAATAACAGAGAAAAACTTTGAGAGAAAAAAATACTATAGAATTGTCAAAGGAAATTATTTTATGAATAATTCAGAGACATACATATATATATATATATAATTTCTAACTAAAAATAGAAAAATATGCTATTAACTTATCGGTAAAATTCAAATAAAGAACTAACTCCTAAATTCAAGTCACATAGGAATCTAATAAAATAATTTTAAAACCCTAAAAAGTAGCTAACTTTTTTATTTCTGCAATATCTTGAGACAAATTTTGTGAACATGATGTTCAACAACTGAAGAATAATGGGCTACATGATATAATTGATTGGAATTTTCGATCATGGTTTATATTATGAAGAATAGAACCTCTCAAAACCTCAACCTGAAGAGTATCGTGGATGAGAGTGTTGATTAAATAGGGAATGAATTTTTTGCTTCACTCATTGCTACAGAGAAGAAACATAGTGGTTAATCATCTTGCTAAATTAGATGCAACGAGGAATGGACTCATTTTATAAAACAGGATAGATCAATTGCCTAGTGGGGATTAAACGAGCTTATTTGCTGGACAAGATGCAATTACCTAGCATAAGGATAAGATACGACAAACACAATTTTTTTATAAGCTAGTTACAAGAGCTTATTTGCTGGACAAGATGCAATTACCTAGTTTAAGGATAAGATACAACAAAGAATATATTTTTTTGGAAGCTAATTTGTATAGACTTTAGATATGCAGGAAGGTAAAACAATGACATGCTTAAACATTCTCCTTTTGCCTGCATTGCTTTGTGATTTCTAATGTGTATTTTGGGTTAAAGCCAAGGCCCCCTTTTTATGCTTCTACATAATTTATATAAATCGTCAAGATCACAATTAGTAGTGGCAAATGGGCGGGTTGGGTCAAATTTGGGCGGGTTGAAAATGGGTCAACATAAAATGGGTAATAATTCAACCCGCCCATATTTGATATGGGTAAAAATTGATTGGTTAACAAATGGATTGGGTAAAATACTAGTTTACCCATATTTACCCGTATTTTCATGAGTAAATAGTACTCTACTTAAGAATTCAACATGGAGAAAATGTTTGTCTTTTTTTAGATGAAAAATATTGAAAATGCTTCATTTAGTTTTATTGTTTCATAAAAGTAAAAAACAAAATCCTAACTTTTCAATATAAAATAAATTTATGTAACAACAAGGGGAAAATATTTTTAATTTCAAAGTAATGGAATAGTTGCATTTTAGGATTAAAACATGCTTAATGCACTTTAAGGCTTAAGACCATCTCCAACCCAAATTTGGTGTAAAATTTGGTGTTTTGAGCTCCAACCCACACCAATTTGTACACCAATTTTGGTGTGTGAATAGTGTTACACCAAATTTGGTGTAACACTATTCATCACACCAATTCACTTTTTGAATATTTTAATATTATTTCATTATACAAACTTTTAATTAAACATTATATAAATTGTATGTTTTAATTAAATCTCTTGTATATTTAATTATTTTTATGTAATATTTTTATAATATTAATTTTAGATATAAAATTTAGGTTTTTTATAAATTAATTTTTCTATATATGACTTTTTAAAATAATTATTTTCTTGTTAATTCTACTATAAATTATAATTGGATATAACTACAATTAACCTTCAAAAAAAATAAAAATGCAAACATATAAGTTTTTAAAAAAATAATACAATGTACTTAAAAATAACCGAAAATAATAAACATTCAACAAAGTAGTAATTGACATACATCAAAATTGAAATATAAAATACATAGTAATTTTAAAAAGTACAACAAAACATAATAATTTAAACTTCATGATATATTAACTTCATGTATATATTAACTTCATCTATTATAATGCACAACATGATATTTGATGATGAGCGTGATCTTAATGTACCAATTCAAGATGCGTCGGAAGGTCCAACTCCGACCGTAGAAATGGCAATAGATGAAAATAATCAATTTCTATCTCAATATAAAAAAATAAAGGACAAAGAAACTCATTTTGAACTACGTAATGCATTAATAGAGCATTTATGGTAGCACCATAGTGATCTTGAAAGTTGAATATTTATGTGGAATTTAAAATATTTTTTCAATTATGTAATGTTTATTTAATTGTATTTCATTAATGATTTCACTTTTATTTGTATAAGCCATTATTATGTATAATGTATAATATTTGCTAGCAATTTATATTATTTAAAAAATTATGGTACAAAATAATTTTATATTAAACGATTATAAAAGGAAATAATATGAATTATATATGGTGAATGTTTTAGAAAGAATTTGTTTTATGAAATAAGAAAATATAGATGAAATAAGAAATAATAATATAATAATGAAGAGAGAGAAAAATATTCTTTTTTGGTGTAAAATTTGGTGCAGTGGGTTGGAGTTGATTACACCGAAAATAGTGCTGACACCAAATTTGGTGTAAAATTTGGTCTTTGGGTTGGAGATGCCCAATGTCAATACTAATATAATACGTGATTCATTTATTTTACATTGTTATTTAATATCCAATATAAAAATTAAACAAATAAAAAAATATAATTATAATTAACAAAAGAAATGTACATTTAAAAAATATATTTTTGGAGGGCCAAAGACTTCACCTTTTCAATTATAGAGAAAAATAATTAGTTCTATAGAAGAACATAAAAAGGAAGAGAAGTTACTTATTTTTTTAGTGATATCATGAATTTTGAGTGAATAAAAGTGAGAAGCTTAACCCATTTGGCTAATCCATATTTTACCCATACTTTACCCATATTTTACCCATATTTTTATGGGTTGAATATGGATATCAACCCATATTTTACCCATGTAAAAAGTCACTCATCCAACCCATTAAAATATGGGCGGATTGGGCAGGTTACCAAAATATGGGCTTATTTTGCCGGCACTAATCACAATACATGATTTTTTTTTTAAAACCGTTGATAAAGTTTTCCCGATCACTTCAGAAGCATTCTCATTCCCATTTTCTTCTAATTTGAAACAAGTCAATTTTCCGAACCAACACAACTATAACTAATCAACATTAAGATTTTCATAGTGCTGAAAATTTATACATGGCAATCTAAAACTATTGAGCTTAGAGTTGGATCGTAAACTAAATTAACTATTTAATTGAACATAAATTAATACACAATTGATCAAAAAAGACAACGTAAAATAAGCGTCAAATAATGCATTGATCGTAAATTATTGTACTTTTATCCTTTCTACTAAGTGGGTTTCGCAGGGTTGAATATATCATATATTACTAAAAGTGGGAAATTGTCACACCCCGAGCCTACACCCTAGGCGGGACTGGCACTCGAGAACCATTGATGGCCCCAAGCAAACCCTTGGTCTGGTTTACTTACTCAGCGCAAGACTTAAACACAAGAAATAGTCTCAGAAGGATAACTCATGTAATGTCTTAAAGAAAATTAAACTTAGCCAAAATGACAAATCAAGGCTTAAATGTATACAACTGAAAATTGAAAGACTAAAGAACTATAACTACTCATCTATGAAGCCTGTAAAACAAAGAGGGATGTCGGGACAAGACCCCCGATCATCCTAACAACTGAAATACTAAAAGCAAAGTAAAAGGAGTCCTTCGGAATGCAAGAAGGCTCACCTACTGACTCTGAGTACTCAACTGGATCAACGGGGCCCTGGATGCTGATCCTGATTACATGCGTCTATATCATAAAATGATGCAGGACAAATGGCATCAGTACATTGAATGTACAAGTATGCAAGGGGTAGACTAAACATAACATAAGCTTGAAAGAAATATGAAAGAGACACTTACCTTGGCTTTTATTTAACTCATGAAAAACTTAACTCAATATAAAGCAACAATACACATGCAATATATAGAAAGCTTTTAAAACAGTACAAAGCAACTAACTTTTTTAAAGAAATGCAATAACAACTCAACTTACTCATATAATAAAGTAATGTAATACTGTGGGAGTTTTTCTAACCGACAACCACCACTATGTGCCTAAGTGGTGATACAACGTCTTGCCCACGCTGCCAGAACTGTCCTATACCTTGCCGTCATATAGAACTCCTTAACTAAGTGGATCCACTAGTCTATGTTAAAATCACTTAAGGACTCATCTAAAAAATATGATCCTTACTACCCATAATGGCTACATGGTTTATGGAGACTTGAGTTATTATAAACTCGCGTACCCATATCGGTGCTCAATACTACTCCCAAATATATACGTAGCTCATATATTTTTAAAACAAAACTTCTTTCTTTGGTTTGAGATAATTACTCAAAACTTGGCTTAAGAGCTCTCTTGGAAATCGGTGTTTCCTTTATTACTCAAATGTGAAAACATTTTAGCTTTTGGGAATACTTTTGAAATACTTTAAGAAATACTCAAAACTTAAGTCTTAAAAGAAAGTTAAAACATTTGTGAAAGACTTTTGAAATACTTTAAGAACTTCTCTTGACTTGAT
>JAJOOO010007021.1:0-48555 GCA_029582685.1 Solanum piurae | reverse complement strand
GTTTTAGCTCCAAACATCTCCAATTTTCCATCAATTTAATCCTACAAATAAAATACACAATTTAGCACAATCCATAAAATTTATGCTCATAAAGGACAAATATAAATACTAAATGTGAGGCAAATAATGATTAAAAATATGTATTTTGGCCTCACATCAATATCCCCTCTTCATACTATTCCACCAATAGATTTCTCTCAAGTCACGATACATCTTGGGGGAACCCGGATGAATGGAATATGTAGGGCTATGTGCTTCCTCCGTGATCCTCTCTTGGAGTCCATCCACCATTGGTACACACAGCCTGCCTTGATAGCTTAACACACCATCTCCCCCTTGTTCAAAAGCCATTATTTTTTTGCTTATGAACATTTGCCTTCAATTAAAGCAAAATGGGGTCTAGGTCTTGCTTGCCTTTTACTTCTGACACTAATGATGATTCAGCCCCATTCATCACCACTATTCCTCTTCTGTGGAATCCATAAGTATGACTCCCAGGAGTGCAAGTCTATGCACATCTTTTGCTAACTCCTTCTTATCTTCCTCAAAATGGGCGGTACTACTCATAAATAATTTACTCAAGGCATAAGCAACAACATTAGTCTTACCTGGGTGATAAAGAATACTCTTATCATAATCCTTGAGTAATTCTAACGACCTCATTTGCTTGAGATTAAGTTCTTTATGAGTGAACACATATTGAAGGCTCTTGTGATCGGTGAATACATCCACATGAACACCATACAAATAATGACGTCATATCTTCAAAGCGAAAATTACAGCAACCAACTCTAGATCATGGGTTGGGTAATTCTTCTCATGAACTTTCAACTGTCTGGAGGCATAAGCTATAAACTTTCCATTCTGTATTAATACACAACCCAAGCCAACTCTAGATGCATCAGAATACACCACAAAACCTTGAGTACCTTCTGGTAAGGTCAAAACTGGGGCAGTAATCAACCTCTTCTTCAACTCCTGAAAGCTCTTCTCACAAGCTTCAGACCATTGAAACTTCACTGTATTCTGCATCAACTTGGTCAAAGGGGATGAAATAGACGAGAACCCCTCTACAAACTTTCTATAATAGCCAGCTAAACCCAAGAAACTCTTAATATCAATTGGAGATATGGGTCTAGGCGAATTATGTACTGCCTCAATTTATCAAAACTCACACTTAGAGAACTTGGCATAAAACTCCTTTTCTTTCAAAGTCTGAAGAACTATTCTGAGATGACTAGCATGATCTTCTTCATTGCTTGGATAGATTGGTATGTCATCAATGAAGATGATAACAAACATATCTAAATAAGGTTTGAAGACTCTATTCATAAGGTCCATGAACGCTGCTCGTGCATTAGTTACACCGAACAACATGACCAAAAACTCATAATGACCATAATGGGTCCTGAATGCTATCTTCGGAATATCACATTCCCTAACTTTCAACTGGTGGTAGCCTGATCTGAGGTCTATCTTAGAAAAATAGGTGGCACCGTGAAGTTGATCGAATAAATCATCAATCCTTGGAAGAGGATACTTGTTCTTCATGGTAACCTTGTTCAACTGACGGTAATATATACATATCCTAAGGGAACCATCTTTCTTTCTCACAAACAAGACCGGAGCGCCCCAAGGTGAGACACTTGGTCGAATAAACCATTTCTCTAAAAGGTCTTTCAACTGCTCATTAAGATCTTTCAATTCTGTTGGTGTCATTATGTATGGCGGAATAGAGATAGGACGAGTATCTAGAATGATGTCTATGGCGAAGTCTATTTATCTCTCAGGAGGGACTCCGGGTAGATCATCAGGAAAGACTTCTCGAAACTCTTTTACTATATGAACTGACTGAATGGGAGGTATCTCAACACTATAGTCATTAACTCGGACTAAGTGATAGACACACCCCTTAGAAACTAACTTTCTCGTCTTAAGGTACTAAATGAAACGACCATTAGACACTATTGAACTACAACTCCACTTTATGACTGACTCATTAGGAATCTGAAACTTGACAACTCGAGTTCTATAATCTATTGATGCATAACAGGCATGAAGTCAATCCATACCTAGAATGACATCAAACTACCATGCCTAACTCAATTAAAATCGGCCATGGTACCCTTGTGATTGAAGAAAATGGGACAATCACGACAAACTCTTTCTTCTAGAATAAAATCACCAACAGGTGTGGAAACACTGAATGTTTCACTAAGTTGCTCAGGAATACCATAAAAATTCATAGCAACATAAGGAGTTACAAAATATAAATTCTCTCCTGGATCTAGCAAAGCATAAACAGTAAAGTCAAAGACTTGGATCATACCAGTGACAACATGTGGTGAATCCTCTTTCTCTCGGCGACTGTTGATAGCATAAAAGCGGTTTGTTCCTCCGCCAGTACCAGAAGTAGCCCCTCTAGGTGCAGCTCTTTCTGGTGGAGCAACTTATGAAGATTGGGCTCTATAGCCCTGATTTCCACTACCTTGCCTGTTCTTACGACACTCTCTCATAAAATGACACTCTTTTCCACACTTGAAGCAATGTGTCTGGCCATCACGACACTTACCTGAGTGGGTTCTACCACACTTAGCACATGCAGGAGCCTAGTTACTTCTTTGTGCCACACTACCTTGAGACTGGGCGGGTCTACTTCTGAAGTTTTGCGAATTCTGGCCCTTATACTCACCTTAGTTTCTGGGTGTCGGTGCACTAGCAATTGATGGAGAAGGTCCCTTTTGTTTCTGTTGGAGGGATTACCGGTTGTCGTTACTCTTTTGCTGCCTAAACTCGTTCCCTGATGTCTTAGCACTCTTATTCATAAACTCTTATCTATCCTTCAGCTTATCCTCCTCAACTTGTTGTACATGAATTATGAGCCTTGCTAGGTCCATATCCCCTATCAGCTTAGCTGCCTTGCCTTGCTTGCTTGACTGATGAGACAACCTAGCAACAAATAAACTCATCCTACTTCTCATGTCAGTAACCATATTCGGAGCATAGAAGGAAATTTGGGTGAACTTCAAACTGTACTCATGAACACTCATAGACTTCAGATTAAGGGTGAGAAACTCCCTTATATTTGCCTCTCGCAACTCACGGGGAAAGAAACATCTCATGAGAGCACTCTCAAACACAGCCCAACTCACTATTAGCGTATCCTCAGCCTTATTCTTTTTCCGTTGGTCGAACTTGATTCTAGTGACACCCTTCATTTGGTATACAGCTAGTTCCACCCTCTCCTCATCAGCAACACGCATCACATCAAATAACATTTTCAGCTCCTTAATGAAGTTCTGTAGATCCTCAGTGACACTTGAACCTGTAAAGCTTGGTAGGTTCATCGTTAAAAGCTCATGGATCCTTGAAGTATCAGCCACTTCCTATCGATTATCTCTCTGTCCAACTTGATAGTTCACAACTTGACTTAACATTCGGATAGATTCACAGAATTCCACATGGGAGACCTCTCCTTGGGTTGCACTTCTAGTGCATTAGGTACCCCTTGTTCCTCGACATTTCTCCTGACAGGATGACCTCTGACTACTCTTCGTGGAGGCATGATTGTCTAAAAACACGTGCAAGCACGAATTAGAGGGAAACTTTTTAGAGATCAAACTCTAACACACGAAATAAGTGTGAAAGAAGTGAGATATTTCCTAAATGTTACAGCCTCCTAATTATAGATGTGGCGCGCTTCACACAGATAACCAGGACTCTACAGACACGGCTTCATAGACTCCTTAGGACTCTTGAACTATGTGCTCTGATACCAAGTTTGTCACGCCCCGAGCCTACACCCTAATCATCATAATATTATATTCATCAATAGAAGAGGATCACTTATTTTTCAAAGAGGTGCCAAGAATATTTGGTTTGGTTTTGCGAAAATGTTGTTATTACTATTAGGTACAATTGATGGTTGTCACGCCCCGAGCCTACACCCTGGCCGGGACTGCCACTCGAAGACCATTGCTGGCCTCAAGCGAACCCTTTGCCTGGCTTACTGACTCAGTGGAAGACTCTAAACATGCTTACTATGATCAAAGTGAATTAACTCAAATAATTTTAGTGAAATAACTAATAATGTTTAAAAATCAACATTCAACTTGGCCAAAATGGCAATTCAAGTCTCAAAATATGAAAATATAATGTAAAGACATCTGACTACTAATTGTCTATGAAGCCTCTAAAACAAAGAGGGATGTCGGGATAGGACCCCCAATCATCCTAACATCTGAAAGACAAGAAAGCAAACAAAAGAGTCCTCTGCAATGCAAAGAGGCTCTCCAATAGACTATGAATGCTCAAGCTAGATGAATGAGGAACTGGATGCTGATCCTGGTTACCTGCATCTGCATCATAATACGATGCAGGCCAACTGGCATCAATACATTGAATGTACGACTATGCGAGTTTACTGATATATAGGCTAGAAAGGAATTATAAAAGAAACACTTGCCTTGGCTCTTCTCAACTCATGAATAAACTTAACTTAGTATAAAGCAATGAAACACATGCAATAACTGAAAATCTTTAAAAAAGTAGTAAAACCAACTTACCTTATTAACAAAAATGCAATAACAAACTTGACTTTACTCATATACAAAGTGATATAGTTTAGGTGGCAGTTTCTCTAACCGTCAACCATAACTATGAGCCTATGTGGTGATACTGGAGTTTACCTCACGCTGCCAAAGACTATCATATACCATGCCATCAGTATAGGATTTATCTTAACTTAGTAGATCCACTAGCTTATGCGAAAAGGATTCATCCAAAAAGTATGACCATTTTCTACCCATGATGGCTACATGGTTCATGGAGACTTCAGTTAATATGGACTCGCATCCCCATATCGGTGCTCAATAATACTCCCAAAATATACTTAGCTCATGTGTTTATAAAAACAAAATTATTTCTTTGGTTTGAGATAATTACTCAAAACTTAGCTTAAAAGCACTCTTGGAATCGATGTTCCCTTTCTTACTCAAAATGTGAAAATATTTTTCAAACTTCTTGGGAATACTTAGTTCCCATATAATTCTTTGAAGAAACGAACATCCAATCTTTTCTCTTTGCTTAACTTGAAACTTAAGTCTTAAAACAAAGTTAAACATATGTGAAAAACTTTTGAAAAAACTTTAAGAACTTATCTGACTTAACTCTTGACTTCTTGACTTGACTCTTAACTGATCCTTGAATTGAATTATGGATTCAAGAATCGTGATTTGTGATTGGAAAGATCTAATGATGTTTAGGAATGATTTTAGATAGCTTAACATGAGAAAAGACCGAAATATCAAAATATGAGGGTGGGTCCGTGACACGGAGGCATATTTAATTTTGGTTTCGAAAATAACTTTTTAGACAGAACACTCTGTTTTGGCTCCGCGATGCGAAACAGAAATTCCCAAACCTGGGAACTTGCTCCGCGACGCAACCCTAGTGTTAAATTCCGTCCGACGAAATTTCTTCTTTGTTTCCTTGCCCCAATTCGCCCAAACTCGATTCTTTTTCTCAAATTCCTTTTAGATACAGATACCCATCAAACATACCTAAGAACTTAACTCGAAATGGCTCTACAATACGACGTAACGATCTCAGAAACTTCCCCATATCAACCAAATTCAAGAACAACATCAAAATCAAGAATAGATATCAAGAACTTCAACTTTCAAACTCTTTTAGGACGAATCCATTCTGAAATAAATATGTTTGGCACATGGGAGAATGATCCCAATGTTATGAAAGCCTCACATACCTTTTAGGGATCACCCCCGATGAAATCCACAAGCAAATCACGACTATCTTGACAGGTCTTTAACGTTCTTCTCCTTTCTACTCTTTTCTTTTCTCTCAAAACCCTAACTCTTTTGGTAAAAGTGTAAGCTGATCTAATTCAGCCTAGACCCCTAATTAATTACCAAATACGAATTAAAATAAAAGTGTAAGGAAAAGACCAAACTACCCTTTCAAAATTCGGATTGAACTTTCCTTAATCCAATAGCACAACTTCCAAAGGGCATAACTTACTCATACGAACTCGGAATCGCGCAAACTCAGCGGAATTGGAAAGATCATTCCAAGTGCTTTCAAACCATATATGGAAGTACACCTAAATCATCCTGAGCTAGGACTTATGGCCGGTTGAATTTGACCCAGACTTAACTTTTCCTAACTTGAACAAATTTCCAGGTTTTTTTTTAATTCTTTCCAAAAATCACTATTTCCAATTCTTAGCTTCTTCCTAGCTATTTTGAATTGCGAGATGTTACAATTTAATTTTTTTGTTCCTATCGAAGCCTAGATTTTTCTAATTCTTTTCTAGTTTATCATTACAATTTTTGTTTTTAGTTTTGTTACTTTTTTATACATAAAAGATCTTCATTTTCAAACATAGATATCCGAAAAAATAATAATTTACCTTTATTCAAAATGAAAGAAGGCAAAATATATCATTTCTATTTAATAAAGAGAGTTTGAAACGGTAGCAAAGACCCTATGTTCACAATATAGGTAAAAAGAAGTTACCCAATTTGATGATTTTTTTAGGTTGAATTGTGGGAGTAGATAAAATGTTGAATTCTTCGACTTTGATGAAGTCACCCAACCCCACTTTTTCACTTTTTCTTAACCTAACCCTACAAAATAAATCAAAAAGGAAGTTCAAAATTGTGAAAGGTGAAATAAAAACGTTGAATACGAGATACTTCTCTAAAGTTGAGCTTAAGCCACAGTCTTTCAGGAAACAAAGTAGCTTACATTGATCTATATTTCATTGGATCCAACTTTTGTGTAGCTATTTTAATTAGAATTAACTAAACAGTATATTCCTCATCCTCTCTGCAATGGAAAAGTTAGGTGCAGGAACACAAGGCACCTCGGGAATCACTTACAAGTTAAAACTTAGTTGTAGACTTTCATTTCATTCATTTAACTAATTGGTAAAGTACCATTTTTTTCTTTAGGAGTTACAAGCAAAAATCAAATGATGTGATGCCTGATTGTTATCTTTTTATCTTATCATCTAACTACGGAAATTAGCAGAATGTTTCCTATTTTGTCTTTTTGGTCTCTACTGTTATACAATAAACCAGCTAGTTTTTATGTGTGCTAGTATGTTGACTTCAGTATGCTCTTGTCCCAACTTAACTGTCAAATGTTTGTATCAATTATTAGGTGACAAACTACGGTCTATATATTTCCACATATGCGGTAAAATAATTACACTTTAAGAAAGAATTTGATTCTATTCATTTTCTACAATGTGTCATTCGACTTTACTGTTGCTAACTCAATGTTTGAGTTAGGAGAACTTTTTCTTTTTTTGGGCATTAATAGTGAACTGCAGTTTTCTTTTTCCTTCATGAAGTTTTCATGCTTCATAGCATATACGAATCATACGAGTATGGATAATAAGAAATCTCTGTGTGTATGACTAAAATGACATGTTATAGATGTCCTCCTCTCTACTTGAGCTATTGAATAATAATGCAAGAGACCTACTATGTATAAATAAAAGTGTTTATTTTCTAATAGCTTAAGATTTTGGATGACATGGTTTATACTCATGTAGACATGTTTTGAGTTTGAGGATAACTACTTTCAATCAACCGGAAGAGAAGAATTAGGTAACTGCAATATTTTCTAAAAGGTAAATCTTTAAATCTTTAAACTAGATTGTTTATTTATTGGAAGAATCATTTACCACAAACTCTCTCTGTTGATTTATTGCAAGCATTGAATTTCCTATATGTGGATAGAATCTAGATTGTTTATTTATTTTACTATTGGTTAGTGTGTCTTGTTATCTTTTCAATCAAAGTGGCTGAATTTTGGCTTGTCCATTTAGTTCTGAATGTCCAACTAAAAGCTTTTTCTTGAACACCCTTTAGTTTTATTTTTCATATTCTATGACATATTTTACTAGAGCTAAAATTAGTCAGATGAGTTTTAAATCTAAATTGGTTGTTGGATATTGTGTATAATTGCAACTCAATTTTCTGTATGTCTTTTTTTTTTATAAGTTTCTAAACATAGAGGTTTGGATAGATAAGCAAATAACTTCAAGAGAAAGAACAAAATGTGACTTTTCCCCTTTGGTTAGGATATAAGTGAATAACTAATTTGTGCAACTCTCAAATATAGAGGTTATGACTCTCTAGTGAAGTAAAGTATGATGACCTAGGATTGTATATGCTTAAGTAGAATCTTTGAATTTGATTTCTATGATTCTAAATTAGTACTTTATTTAATGATTACCAAATTTAAATTTTGTAATATTTATGAATATGGATTGTAGTTGGATGTATATTATGACTTTTTTTTGTCGAACGGGGTTGAGACCTAAATTTGTAGAAGCTGTCACTGGTTTCATGGATTATGCACATCACAAGGTTTATACTCTATAAAACATCTTGCCTTTTCAATACAAATCATATCTTATGGCTTCATATATAATTTTTTTTTTTGTACAACTTATAACCTTTGTTAAGATATGAAATTATACTTCTTGAAGTCATAATCTGCTTAATCTTATAAGCGACAATTATGTCGGAGTCACTCATTGTTGTCCTTCGTTGATGAACTCTTTTATGTTGTCTTCTTGCTTGACTGTTAGTACCACTTACAATTGGAATACTTTGAGTCCGCCCTTGTCCAACCATTTTCAAATGATAAAAAATAAACAACCAAAACATTTATTCGTTACCATTAATAGGTTGTTAATAACACTATTATTTCTATGTAATCTTCTTTACTAGCCAAATTGAGAACATGGTTAAATATATCAAACTGTGTCAAATTTTCATCAAAGTCAAAAAGCATTCAACCTTTTATCTACTCCCACAATTCAACCTAGAAAATTCATCAAATTGGATAACTTCTTTTACCTAAAGTGTGAACATATGGTCTTTGCTACCCTTTCAAACTATCTCCTTATTTAATAGAAATAAGATATTTTCCCTTTTTACATTTTGAATAAAAGAAAATGACATTTTTAAGATATCTATGTTTAAAAATGAAGAACTTTTATATATAAAGAAGTCATCAATCTAAAAATAAAAATTATAATGATAAACAAGAAAATAAATAGAAAAATCTAGGCTATGACACGAACAAAACAAATTACACAGTAACATGACCTTCAATTGTACCTAATAATAATAACAATTTTTTTTCAGAAACAAACCAAATATTCTTTGCACATCTTTGACAAATAAGAAATCCTCTTCTATTGATGAATATAATATTGTGATGTTCATTTTTATGTCAAAAATCATGTATCTTCACCTTTATTTATAGCATATCCGGGCTTGGTCATATGGCAAATAGTTTGGTCCATTTGATTACTTCATTATGTTATTGGATTTCTTATATATATTTTAGATAATCATTATTGATTTTACTTGAGTAAAAACTATCTAACTATACAAACTTTTCTATCATATTTACTAATTCTCTCTATAGTTTAAAAACCATGTATCTCGGTGTATCTTACTTGAAATCTCGTACAAAATTATTAATTAGTGCGACACTATGTAACTATTTCAAAATATAGGGAGAAATAGTAAATATGATAGAAATGTTTGTATAATTAGATAGTTTTTTCTCAAGTAAAATCATTAATGAGTATCGAAAATAGATATAAGAAATTTAATATCATAAATAAGTAATCAAATGAGTCAAACAACTTGTCACATGGACAAGCTAGTTAGGCAATAAATAAAGTGAAAAGACATGATTTTTGACATAAAAATGAACATCATTATATTATATTAATCAATAGAAGAGGATCTCTTATTTTTCAAAGAGGTGCCAAGAATATTTGGTTCGGTTCTGAGAAAATTTTATTATTACTATTAGGTACAATTGATGGTCTTGTTACATTTTCATTTTTTTATTCGTATCAAAGCCTAAATTTCTCAATTTATTTTCTAGTTTATCATTACAATTTTTGTTTTTAGTTTTGTGACTTTTTTATACATAAAAGATCTTCATTTCCAAACGTAGATATCTGAAAACATAATAATTTACTTTTATTTAAAATGTAACAAGGCAAAATATTTCATTTCTATTTAATAAAGAGAATTTGAAACGGTATCAAAGACCCTATGTTCATAATTTAGGTAAAAAGAAGTTACCCAATTTGATGAGTTTGCTAGGTTGAATTGTGGGAGTAGATAAAAGGTTGAATTATTCGACTTTAATGGAAAGTTTATATTGTTTGATATATTTAATCATGTTCTCAACTTGGCTAATAAAGAAGATATACATAGAAATAACTATGTTTTTAACACTTATTAAATGGTTACGAATAAATGTTCTGATTGTTTCTTTGTTTTTCATTTTTGAAATGATTGGACAAGGACGGACACGAAGTACTCCAACTGTCAGTGCTACTAATAATCAAGTAAGAAGACAACGTAGAAGAGTTCATCGACGAAGGACAATAATCCATAATGATTCTGATTATGAAATTATTAGAACTAATGTTCCAAGTTCTATTGAAAATATCCTTATGGATCAAAGAGCTTGGAAGAGGGAAGGGAGAATAAAATATGAGGAATATCCAAATGGTGCCTTCTTCTTCCATATTAGAATATATTCATCTATTTAAGATAAAACAAGAAGAATTGACTTCTCATTTAATATCGGTCTTGGATCCAAAAGCTTTATTTATATTTACATTTTTCTATCCCTCATAATTGGATGGAAGTAATGATTAACATTTATATTTGTCTTGGTCCAAATGAGGATTGTTTGACATATATGTATGCATTTAAAGTCAAGTCGGAGGAAAAAATAGATATAGAAGCTAAAATATAGAGATATTGGCTTCTATGGATGTGTCCTAGGCCTTATTTTTATCAATCCTCTCCTATGGACAATCTAGTTAATATTTTGGTTGATAGTATTAGAAATTGTTATCACCAATGTAATGAGAAAGATGACATGTAATATAGAGAAGTAATCATATGACTTGTGATATTTTGAGTAATTTATATGAAAATGTATTACTTATCAATTTGTTAAATTGTTGTGATACTTAAATATTGTTAATATAATAAATTAAGACTTAATTAAAATGCTTTAATATAACACATAGGAAGAAATAATTTTAATTTTTGTTTGATTTGTAAATGTTGATTGAAAATTTTATGACCCTCAATTCTATATTAAATGTAAAGTCATATTGGAAATTGATTTTCTTGAGTGTGTATATCACATGAATTATTGATGAGTGACTTTGACATAATTGTCGCTTATAAGTATAAGCAAATTATGACTTCAAAAAGTATAATTTCATATCGTAACAATGGTGATAAGTTGTACGACAAAAATTATAATATATGAAGCCATAAGATATGATTTATATCGAAAAAGTAAAATGCTCTAAAGAGTATCAACCTTGTGATGTGCCACCCAGAGGAGGGTACCACAGCCTAAAGTATGAGAGATCTTGATATCTACAATGCATAGAAGTAAAAAAATTGTACTACTATTTTGTAGATTTTGTTATTGATGCTTTCATCTAAAATGTGGACAATATTTTACTGCTCGTGTAATGTAGACACACTAATGAGAGACATATGATAATATACTACTGTCATGGTGATAGGCACCCACACTAACCCTCCGGTGGGAGAACCATTACTACAACCCAAACTAATAAATATTATGAAAACTAAGGCATTTAAAGATGCGGAAGCAGGTTTAAATGCATAAATTATATAGAGTTCCCATAAACTCCAAAGGTTTACATAAACTAACCAACTTAATGCGGAAGAACAACCCCTAGAACCTGAAAGTCATTGTACCAAAACACTACTAACGACAAGTCTAAGAACAAGGGGTACAACCCCAAAACTAAACAACACCTTAAACCAATAGTCTGAGCCTGAAAAGAGTGGACTTAAACAAGAAAGATTCATGGCAACCTGAAAGAACTGGCTCACCCTTGAATCCGGTCACGCTCAATAGTCACCTAGCTGAGGTCTATCAATAGCCACCTGAATATACCCTGTACTCAACAAATAAAGAGCAAGTGTAGTATCAGTACACAATCACAGTGTACGGGTAGGATCACGCGGCTATCCCAATAAGTGAAACACAGGTAAGTAACCACAACATTATAAAACAGGCATATACCGAACATATACAATATTAGTCCTCTTTTCATGATCAATGTAGCATCCCACATTATCAAATAATACACATTGGTTATCAATTTAGAGCAACATACAGTCTTCCAATATCAATCATCATTAGATATGAATGTAATCATCACAAGTAGATACACAACACAATTCAATGGTACTCTCATGGAACCCAAACCCAAACAGTTTGCATATCGGTTCGTGGTACCCGATCCAAGTTAGTGTAACAGAACGTGGCAATCGATCCCATGTTTATGCCAAAACGTGGCAACTGATCCCATGTTTATGCCGGAACGTGGCAACCGATCCCATGTTTAAGCCGTAACGTGGCAACCGATCCATTCAACAAACCACAATCACAAGCAAAATGTATATTCTCATAATCATACAACAAGAGGTGATTCATGTCATACAATTATTCAATTATCCTCATTTACGATTAGGGTGATCAGTAATGCAACATTCGCATACATACATGCATTATAATGAAGCAATTACAAACATATATCACACCAACATGAAATCACAACCATCACCAACCTCGAATCCAAGCTTAAATCCCCTAAGGCACTTGAATCTTCCCTGTCCGAATTCTTTCCGCTTGTTCTATGTCTACAAACAACAATTTATACGCAAGGTTCAACAACCAAGACCCAATTACCCGAATTATAATCAACATTATCAACTCTAGGTCAAACCCTTGATCCCCATACGCATATTAGGGTTTCTTCCACCATAAATCACAGATCAAAACCCTCCCCCATCGATAATTACCAAAGAAACTATGTTCTACGGATCGAAAAATGGATTCAGGGAGTTGAAACCTCACCTTTAGCCTCAAGAATGGTGAAAACAGTCAAGAACTCCTCTACGGTCGTTCGTTAGCTCTCAAAGTCGCGAAGTACAGAATAAAGATGTTTTGGGGTTTATTTACGACCTTAAGTCGTGTCTAGCCTGCCACAGCGGCACCCATCACGCAACAGCGGCCCCACCCTGGTTGTAGAAATCCGGCCCCAGCGGCTTGCACGGAACCAGTGAGCTATTTTAATAATTCCAAGACCCCTATTTCACAATACACCTTTAACTAACGACGCTCAGAAAATACCATTCATACTAAGATCAATTCTGGGAGTTCTACTCACCCAAATTCAATTCCGTAAAGTCGTACAGATTCCTTAACGACTTATCTAACCACTCATGTAATCAAAATCATAAATAAGTCACCCGATTGTTACCATATTTCCCTACATCATAATGACTCTGATTTCATCCAAATCTGGACTAGGTTTGGAAATCCAAAGTTACTACTCAAAAGTTTTCTGACCCCAATTCTCTTTCCCATCATCTTTTCTATAACGACAGAAATATGTCGTTACAATAGATACCAATTTACCCATCACTCGTCCCCGAGTGACAACTAGGAGAAAAGGGCTAAACCAAGAATATAATAGTATCTGAATCGTCTAATAAATGGGGATACTTGTCCCACATACTTTTTTTGTCGACTCTGGGTTGCTAGAAGCTTAGATTGGATACTTCTCACCTTACCCTGAACATCTTTCACCAAATACACTCTCAAAGGTTTCACGTTTTCATCCTCAAACCAACCAATTGAACACCTACATATCCTCTCATACAATTCCTCAATGAAGTCATCTTAATACTCGAGTGATAAATATTGTTGTATGTAAACTTAATTACAACAAAAGCGATTCCCAAAAACCACCAAAGTTGATCATACACATGTCTATAACATGTTATCAAGGACCTTGACACAATCATCTGGACGAATCCTTTAACACTTAAGCATGATAAAATTCCAAGTCAATACTCGCTACAAATAGAAGTGAACCTGAATGAACCAACACACACTCATAATACCCAAACAATCATAGTTCTGAACAATATCTCCATCCCACAACATACATTCCCATGAGCTTAAGTTATAACAAATTTGATCTTTAGAAATTAGATACTCATCGAGGGATATGTCCAAGCATACAACCCCTCCAACAACACTATCAAAATGCGAGATTTAGTAATTGTATATTACCTCTTAAGAACAGTAGAATTGGACCCAAAGATGCCCGCATTCAACAACACATAATCGATACATGACCTCGACGACTAGAGGAAAATTAAGATTGACTGATAACCACAAATACGCATGGTAGTTCTTCTATAAATTCTTATAAGCAAGGTGGTACATGTATACCCACTAAAATACTTTAACAACTCCAAGACAACACCAATTATGTCATTCGAAATAACCAAATCTTTTCAATCTTCCCACTCAACTGAGAGAACATCGCACGATTTGGTATCCCTAATCCACCACTAGGGATTCACCCAAAAAAGTGAAAACACACGAGAGCATAGCTTCTTAAGCATACTCACATTACTAACAACCATCATAAACACTCCTACCATTTACCTTATTATAAACTAACACTTTTAAATGAAACCTTTCTTAGGTAATTTAACATTCAATATAGTAAACTTACGACTCAACCCAAGTGTAAGTCCTTCCAAATGCTCAATACCGAATACAATTGATCATTTCTCACCTTGCTAATTCATACCTTGACAAAATATATCACCACGAATGTAAACTCACAATGAAAAATCTGAATTGTAATTTCCACCTTATAACACAATCCCTTTCTCTATCAACATTGGCTTGTACCTTGAAGATTTTTATGAATTCATAGATCTCCTTTTGTCATTGATCGTATCTTCATCGAACTTACCATATATTTTGCTAAAATTTCAATCATACTCATTACTAGACTCAAAAACAAAACCAAGCACTTGTCATCACACTCAAGCTAATGTCCGCACACTCCTTTCTCAAGTCTTTTTTGATAGTTCTTGACCCATTTGATGGACCCATGACACTATTACCATAGCCACAGCAAAACACTGAAATCACGTGTCTCTGAACCCAATTATCTACCCCTCTAAAGATATCTCTTTACCCTTTGCAATCAAATAAAATATTCTTGCTCTAGCCTCTGTCCAAAGGTTGTACTACATCCCACTATTTTTCTTCATTAAAACTCTAGCTCTTTAAAATTCTGTTCGAGTGGGGTCCCACAATCTCTTAAAACTTTCCATACAACCATATTACTCACAAAATATTAGAAAACCATGACCTTGGATACTCGCGAGTCGTAATTACTATGCAAAATTCACTTAACCAATAATTTATTATATAGTTGCATCCCATCACAATCCTTCACAAACTCTTATTGCCATTACGCTCCGTCAGCCTCCACTATCAGTACAAAGTCAACCTTTTTTATCAACACGACTCCTCAAACTCAGGTAAACTAATCAAATTCAAAGGACTAACCCAATCTTGGTACGTACTTTCTTACTAGAATCTTCAGTTTCCTTCATCCAAGTATAATCAATGGAACTTTCTTTATCCATAAGCTTGTCATTATGGTATTAATCCACTCCCTTATGGATTAAGATAAAATCATCGGTCCTCATACTACCCTTCTTCTTCTTAACAAACAAGACAGGAGCACCCCACTTGGAAACACTAGGACGGATGAACCCTTTATCAAGAAGCTCTTGGATTTGAGCCTTAAACTCTCTTAATTCTGTTGAAGCCATACGATATGGAGGGATGGAAATGGGGCAAGTGTCAGTTTCCAAGTCAATGCAGAAATCTATATCTCTATCCGTAGGCATACAAGGCAAATCCGTAGGAAGCACTTCCTTAAACTCAGACACCACAAGAATAAACTCAATAGAGGGAGACTCAACCTCAATATCCCAAACATGAGTCAAATAAGCCAAACAACCCTGCCCTACCAGTTTCCTATCCCGAATGAAGGATATGATCTTATCTAGCTTAGGATTGTACATCCCTTCCCACTCTAATCTTTCCCTGTCGGGTATCTCTACAGTTACCGACTTAGTATTACAATTAAGCCCGGTATAATAGGGGGGACGACCAAGTCTTGCCTAAGATAGTATCAAGTCATTCATATCCAGCATAAACAAATAAACCCAAGTGTGAAAATCCATAACAACAACAGGACAACACGATACACATGGGTGATTATGAACGACTCTTCAACTGGGGTAGAAACATGGAAGGGGCATCAAGTATATAACAAACCACATCAAATTCCAAGGCAATTGAACTGACACATACGAATAAGTAGAACCTGGATCAAAAAAAACAATAAGCATCCGGGCACATATAAGAGTAGCTCTTGTGACCACTACATCACACACCTCAAACTCGGTCTTGCCCAAAAAAGCATATAACTAAGCCCTATCTTGACGGGCAACCTCTGCGCCTGACTGCACTACTCTTCTACCTGCATTACCATTTCCCCGGCCTCCACGGCCTCACTGAATTCCTCCTCATATGCCTAAATTTTCCATAATTTTAATACACCTAATAACTTATATTCGATTGCTGAACAATGAATTAGATCGCGGGGGTTAGTTTGGGTACAATACGGGGTCCATAATTATGATTAGGGGAAAACATAGGAGACTGGGCTGAGATTCTGTCTCGCCCTATCCCGCTCTGGCAGGATATATCCCGCACTGGAGGTCTCACCGTGGCGGGGAAAATCCCGCCCCAGCGGCTCTGACGGAAACAAAACCTCTGCCAATAATTTTTGGGGTTCCTCTTTTTTCTACATTTCCCCTAGATATCCGGGTTATAATTAGGCATTTAAGAAAATCCCTTTAGCTAGGGCAATCATTGTCCAGTCAACCCAACGAAGTACGCACTTTAGAATCCTTTTACATCATTTCAACAGTACCACACACATATCCCCAGGATACACCCAGACTCTGACACGGTTATCAGTTGGTCGCAATGCACGTCTAGATTTCTCACTTACGAACCACATCGTAATTTATCTAACCCCTTGCACCTAATCTCGTGATGAGTTTCTTTTCGCAACAAGTTTCACGACACTCAAGCACTTACACCTTGTAGACAAGTCTATATTCTTTAATTAGTTCATTCCATAGACGACCATTACTGATAATTTATGTCTTATATGTCCCCTAAGGCCAGATACCAATTGGAACCTTCTCAGTTCCAATTAACTTGTTTGTGTCCCTTCAGCCGGGACTACGACGTCTAGTTCACTTCGTTGAGATACTAATTAGAATCGGGAGATACCAATTGGACTCAACTCATACCACAAGAGACAATAGTAGCAAGTGAGCCCCCACAAAATTGTTAATTTCAATCATAGAACTTGGTCGAACCCAATTCTTAACTGCTTCAATCTTTAACTGATGGTAACCACACCTTAAATCAATCTTAGAGAAAATCGATGCACCTTGTAATTGATCAAAAAGGTCATCTATCCGAGGCAATGGATACGTGTTCCAAATGGTAACCCTATTCCACTGTCAGTAATCTATACACAACCCTTTTTGCAAGATATGGTATTACCACTTTTGTTGTTGTAGTTTGGACCATAGAATGAAGTAGGAAAGATACCAATTTGTATCACCCAGATACCAATTCGATTCAAGTCATAGCACGAAGGAGTAGAAAGAAGTTAGTTTTTCCTAAAGTCCTATAGCTTCTTGAAGAAAAGTACAGACGTCATCGTACCATTCCACAAGACTCTACTAGACTCATTTTGGTACAATGAGATCAGCGAACCTAGGGCTTTGATACCAAATTTGACATGACCCAAACCGTCGTGATTGACACCAACACTAACCCTCCGGTGGGAGAACCATTACTACAACCCAAACTAACAAATTTTATGAAAACTAAGGCATTTAAAGATACGGAAGCAGGTTTAAATGCATAAATTATATAGAGTTCCCATAAACTCCAAAGGTTTACATAAACTAACAAAACTAATGCGGAAGAATAACCCCTAGAACCTGAGAGTCATTTTATTAAAACTCTACTAACGACGAGTCTAAAAACAAAGGGTATAACCCCAAAACTAAACAACATCTTAAATCAATAGTCAGAGTCTGAAAAGAGTGGACTTAAACAAGAAAGATTCATGGCAACCTGAAAGAACTGGCACACCCTTGAAACCGGTCACGCTCAATAGTCACCTAGCTGAGGTCTATCAATAGCCACCTGAATATACCCTGTACTCAACAAAGAAAGAGCAAGTACAGTATCAGTACACAACCACAGTGTATTGGTAGGATCACACGACTATCCCAATAAGTGAAACACATGCAAGTAACCACAACATTATAAAACAGACATATACCGAACATCTACAATAATAGTCCTCTTTTCATGATCAATGTAGCATCCCACATTCTCAAATAATACAGATTGGTTATAAATTTAGAGCAACATACAGTCTTCCAATATCTATCATCATTAGATATGACCGTAATCATCACAAGTAGATACACAACACAATTCAATGGTCCTCTCACAGAACCTAAACCAAACAGTTAGCATGCCAGTTTGTGGTACTGGATACAAGTTAGTATGCCGAAATGTGGCAGCCAATCCCATGTTTATGCTAGAACATGGCAACCGATCCCATGTTTATGCCGGAATGTGGCAACCTATCCCATGTTTATGGCGGAACGTGGCAACTGATCCATTCAACAAACCACAATCACAATCACAATTTATATTCTCACAATTATACAACAAGAGGTGATTCATGGCATACAATTATTCAATTATCCTCATTTACATTAAGGTGATCAATAATCTGACATTCACATACACACATGCATTATAATGAAGCAATTACAAACATATATCACACCAACATGAAATCACAACCATCACCTACCTCGAATCCAAGCTTGTATCCCCTAAGGCACTTGCATATTCCCTTTTCGGATTCTTTCCGCTTGTTCTAGGTCTACAAAAAACAATTTATACACAAGGATCAACAATCAAGACCCAATTACCCGAATTATAATCAACATTATCAACCCTAGGCCAAACGCTTGATCCACATACCCATATTAGGGTTTCTTCCACCATAAATCATAGATCAAAACCCTCCCTCATCAATAATTACCCAAGAAACTATGTTTTACGGATCGGAAAATGGATTTGGAGAGTTAAAACCTTACATTTAGACTCAAGAATGGTGAAAAATGGTCAAGAACTCGTTTGGGGTCGTTCCTTAGCTCTCAAAGTTGAAAAGTGCAGAATAAAGATGTTTTGGGGTTTATTTACGACCTTAAGTCACGTCTGGCCCGCCACAGTGGCACCCACTCCGCTACAGCGCCCCGCCCTGGCGGCTGAAATTCCACCCCAGCGGCTTGCATGGAACCCGTGAGCTATTTTAATAATTCCAAGACCCCCATTTCACAACACTACTTTAACTAACGATTCTCAGAATATACCGTTCACGGTAAGATCGATTTCGGGAGTTCTACTCACCCAAATTCAATTTCATAAAGTTGTACAGATTCCTTAACGACTTATCTAACTACTCATGTAATCAAAATCATAAATAAGTCACCTGATTGTTACCATATTTCCCTACACTTGAATGACTCTTATTTCATCCAAATCTGGACTAGGTTGGGAAATCCAAAGCTACTAATCAAAAGTTTTCTGACCCCAATTCTTTCCCCATCAGCTTTTCTATAACGACGGGGACATGTCGTTACAACTACAGATTCATCTAAGATAGTTTACAATTTAATTTGGCACGTTGAAGAATTGAAATAATCATAGTGTCAAACAATAATACGAGTGATGATTGAAGTGATAGCTCAACTTAGAAGTGTTGGTCATGTACTTTGATGAGAAACATGTTCATACAATGATTTGGTTTGCTTAACTTATTCCATAATGATAACATTAGAAGCTTTAAAATGATACACTTCAAGTGATGTTTGAAGATGAGCGAAGTAATGATTTTAAAACCACACGTGACGCCTACGTGGGAAAATAAACTGAGAACAAGCTTTCTGCATTCTAGCGTAAGAAAATTTGAAAAAGAGAATTCATGGAAACTACATATACTCAATGGGGATTCTCTAAGAAAAGTAGCCTATCGAATTCCAAAAAGGGACCATATTTTTCAAAGTATCCTTCTTGTTTGGTACATATGGTAAAATTTCCTACTTATATTTCTCCTTCTTTCACTAGAATTGTCGCAATACCAATATCTTAAAAAACTCCTTCTTTGCACTTAAAAATATATTTTGATTTGTCGACAGTCCAATACAGTACAGTGGAAAGGACTTGGTTCCTTTACTGCATATAATTCAATCTCTATAAGAGCTCTTTTGTAGATGAGCTAAGACTTTGACTTCGATAGAAAAAAAATCTAGCTAAATGATAAATGGATTATACCATATATCTTGGGATAATGTATAGGGAAGGTGATGAGAGCTTATGGAAATATTGGGTGTCACATTGCGTTATTTAGTTGATTATCTCTATTTCTCTGTGATACTTGATTGTTCAATGAGTAATTGAACAGGATCTATTCCTTAAGAGTATATTATTAGCATTGATTTACACAATAGGCTTTCCCTTGTTGATATTTCATATACCTTATGCTAAATGGGTTGACCAGGTTTATTTTCATAAATTTTTTATATGCCACATATGTTTGCATACATAATTAATGCTCATTTCATGAGATATATTTGATACTCTGATAAGAACAAAGTTTATGGCATGAGGGAAATATTTTTGTGCATAGTGATATAGGTATGACATGGCGATATTTAATGTCGTGCCGAATGATATGATTATCTAATGATGAGATTGGATTCTGTGGAAATTGATATGATTGTCACAACTCTTTTTTCACACAAAATAAATTTATTATATGATGATCAAAGGGGTTTTCAATGATAAAAGTGATAAAATATGTGTTTCACAAAAACAAAATTCAAAAATTGGAGTAGTCACTTGACAATATGTTTGGTATTGTCACAACCCAAAAATAGAGGTGATGACACTTGTCTATTGCCACCAAGACAAGTCAGCCTCAACCCAATGAAAACGAAAGAAATGTGAAAAATATAAAATTAGAACAAGACAAAGACAAAAAACTTATTCATTCTAAACAATACCCAAAAGTCTGGTTGTCACGTGGACAAGCCACAAATGAAAATACAGAATTCGAAAGATAAATACAAGTCTTAAATGTATTTGCTCCTCAAGTAGAATAAAGCATGATAAAAGGAAAAGATGACCCGCTGAGATGACAAAGAGCTACCTCTCAAGTCCTTCAACAAGCCTCGAATGTGAGGAGAAAAAGAAGTAGATCACACGGGTCCGGGCTCAGAATCTACACAAGTGTAGAAGCAAGGAGTGAGTACCAATAACATGGTACCCAACAAGCAACCTAATAAACAAGGCATCTATCTAGATAACGAATACCCCTTATACTCCAACCTAACCTCCTTAAAATACAACCTGCACACAAATCAGCCCAACCTAGCAATTCTATAATACACAGCTCACAAGGCCTAATAACCACAGTTCAATTGTCACAATCAACAATCAAACGAATCAAGTAAGTCAATCTCAAAGTCAAGTAGTTCAGTCTTACACAACAACTACATAAATCACAATTAACAAGCCAGTCACGCATAAGCATCAAATGAATCAAGTCACAATAATCAATCTCTTGCGGGAACCATTTCCCATTGGCACAATATCACTAGACGGAACCATTTCCCATCAGCTTTATATCAAATCACTAGCCGAAACCATTTCCCATCGACTCTATACCAAATCACTAGCCAGAACAATTTCACATTGGCTTTATATCAAATCACTAGATGTAACCATTTCCCATTGGCTTTATAAGCCTTTGCCAGAAATGATCTCGACATCACAAAAATCACCGGTAAAGACCGGGGCATCATAACACTCACCGGCAAAGACCTCGACATCATAAATCATCACATGTTTCATCACGGTGGTCACAATCAATGCATACAAGTAATATCACACCTTACAAAAGAGACAACAATTCACAATTCAAGTCCACATACATGCTTTCAAGCATCTCATCAATCAATTAACAAGGGTTATAAGAAGGAAATTTACCTCATCATGTTCATCACATAGCCTTTTTCATTTCAACCTCTTTTTATTCATTTAAATGTATCAAGTGGACAATTAAACTATTCACCTCATCCCCATTACTCCCAGCATACAAGCAACGAATGAAGTACCCAAATTCTACTAGAATACAAGGTTTAAGAGATAACTTGCCGTAAATAAATCAACAATCACTCCATGAGTTGAGTCTTCCCCTTTCAAATCACTTCCAAAGCCACAAAATCTATTATAATCAAGTATTCACAATCATTTTCTGGAAACAACAATACCCATATCAATTATCTTGAAAAGTCGGTCAATTAACTCAAAATCCAATTTCAAAAAGAAGGTTTGAATTCAAAATTTAATACTTGAAAAAATTACTCAATTCTTTAGGAAATCATGGAGAAAAATAATTTTGAAAAAGGACTATAAACAATTCAAAATCTCCATTTTAGCTAAGAACTTGAGTTCTTGAAAAGTCTCATCATTCTCCAATCAAAATCTCATATTTTGATGTGAAAACTCATAAATAATCAAAGGAAAATGAAGATTTAGGATTATAGAAGCTTTCCCAAATGATTTAGCACATAAAATACTTTCAAAAATCGCCACCAAGGGTTCCCCAAGCTCACAACTTAGGACCTCAAATACTCAAAAGAAACTCTGAATCAATAACCGATAAATATCATGGATTAGATTCCACAATTCGAGAATGAAGGAATCGACACAATTCTATTCCGACACTCAAAACTCCAAAAGACACCAAAAACTACATTTTTGACAACTTAACCTTTCGAAATCAAAATTTACCAAATTCTCAATGTTTAACTCAAAGTTCAAATCACCTTTTCAAAACTCAATCATAGAAGACTCGCGCTCATTCACGAGAGGAAAAAATAGTAATTTGACAAGGATTACTAAAAATGACCGATCTAGTCACTACAGCTATGCCAAGTCAGTGTCTAAAATAAATTTACCCTTTAAAACAAACTTGACTCCAAATGATGAATCAACAACATGGTTCTAGTTTAGGTATTTTATTTAATAGGGAAAGGTGTGAGGCTCTCTTTAGTCTCGTAATTTTAGCAGTCACTTTTTTCACTCATATTGACTTAACAAAACTCAAATAAATGGACACATAGGCACACACACAAAATGTGTCTGCGGTTGTACCTCCTAAGATAAAAAGACAAAGAAATAAGTACTAAAATAAATCAATTTTATCCTACAATATGCCTCCTTGATCTCATCCATCTTCACCTTCATTACATGAACTTAGGGGGATTTTACTTGTAAAAAAATAATTAATGAATGAGATAACCTTTCACCTCCCAAGCATTCATGCATCGTGTTCTTGTCATGACCCAAAAATACACCCTACACGTGACATGGGATATATGATCCCGAATGTCATGCCCGGAGCCTATACCCTGTAAGTGGCTGGCACTCGAAGACCATTGCTGGTCCCCAAGTGAACCCTTGGATTGACTTACTTACTCAGCCGAAGACTTAAAGCATTAAGAAAAGGATTCACATGCTAAATAACTCAACTGTCTCAAACTAAACTCATAATGTTTTAAAAATAAGCATTTAACTAAGCCAAAATGACAACTCAAATCTGAACACAAGTCAATAACAAAATGATGATGAATGAACTAACATCTGACTGACTATCTATGAAGCCTCTAAAACAACTAATATGGATGTCGGGACAGGCCCATGACATCCTAATGAACTATCTAATACTGAAAGCAAATAAAAGGGGTCCTCTGGAAGCAAGGAGGTTCACCAACAAACTCTGAAGCTCAACTAGAATCAACGATGCGTTGAGTGCTGATCCTGATTGCCTTCGTCTGCATCATAATAAGATGCAGGCCAACTGGCATCAGTACATTGAATGTACGAGTATGCGAGTTGGAATGCTAAACATAACATATGCTTGAAAAGAATCTGAAAGAAACTGAAGAACTTACCTAGCTCAACTCAACTTAACATAACTAAACTCATTTCAATATAAAGCAGTTTAAAACAAGTGCAATATAAAGAGAAGATATTTAAAACATGATGTCAACTCTCTGTGTATTTAGAAATACAATAATAACTCTATATGCATGCAAAGATACAATATGAACTCTATTTGTATATAAAAGTACAAATATTTCTGAATGTATATAAAAATACAAAATACTGTTATGGGAGTTTCTCTAACCGACAACCATCACTTAAGAGCTATAGTGATGATACAAAACTTTACCTTACGCTGCCAAGGAAAATCCTATATCTTGTCGGGGGTATGGGGCCTAACACACTAAGTGGATCCACTAGTCTATGCTAAAAATCATTAAAGGATTCATCTAAAAAGTATGACCCTTTTCTACCCATGATGGCTACATGGTTTATGGGGGCTGTGAGTTGTCTGAACTCTCCCCCATATCGGTGCTCAATACTACTCCCACAATATGATACTAGTTCTTTATGTTTAAAAACATACTTCTTTCTGTGATTTGAGATAATTGCTCAACAAACTTAGCTTAAAAGCTCTCTTGGAAATCTCAGTTTCCTTTCTTGCTCAAATGTGAAAACATTTACTCTTTAAGTGAAAAATAGCTCAAAGGCTCTTTTGGAAATCAAGGTTTCCCTTCTTCTTTAAATATGAAAACATTTTACTCTTTGGGAATACATAGTCCTGATATACTCTTTTGAAGACATGAACTTCAAACTTTACTCTTTACTCAACTCAAAACTTAAGTTGTAAAACAAAGTTAAAACGTTTGCAAAAAGACTTTTGGAAAACTTTATTAACTTCTCTTAACCTGACTCTTGATTGCTCTTGACTTGACTCTTAACTTTTCTTGAATTGAATTTATGGATTCAAGGATCGTGATTCGTGATAGAAAAGATTTCATGATGTTTAGGAATGTTTTTAGATAGTTAAACATGAGAAAATATCAAAAGTCAATATCTGAGGGTGGGTCCGCGACGCGGAGAAGCATTTAAATTTTTGGTTCGAAAATAACTTTTGAGGCAGAACGGTCCGTGACTGTTCCGCGATGCGAAACGACTTTTCCCAAATTTGGGGACTAGCTCCGCGACGCGGAGGCACTGTCAAATTTTGACCGACGAAATTTCTTCTTCGTTTTCCAGCTCTAAACCCTCTAAACTTAATTGGGTGTTTCCCCAAACACTTAAAATCGATTATATATTCAAATTACATCAGATTCTATTCGAAATCACATCTAAAATCATGGATTCGGATCAAACAACTCTTCAATAGTTTCAACGAATCAACAATTCAGTAGAACTTCAACAAACCCATCAAGAACTCAATTTCTAAGCTTCCAAGAACTTAAATTCGCTGAATTAAATCATGATTGGCGCATGGGTGAACTAACCCAACGCTATGTGATCTCACATACCTTGTAGGGATCACCCCCGATGAAATCCACAAGCGATCCTTGAACGTTCTTGACGAATCTTGCACTTCCTTCTCTTTTCTCCTCTTATTTTCTCTCTTCTCCAAGCCCTAGCCTGATTTGGTTAAACCGTAAACTGATCTAATTCAGTTTAGACCCTAACTTAATTACCAAAAACGAAATAAAATAATTGGGTGGTGAAAAGACCATAATGCCCTTCTAAAATCCGGATTGGACATTTCCTTAATCCAATAGCCCAACTTCCAAAGGACATATCTCACTCATAAGAACTCGGAATCACGTAAACACGGCGGCATTGGAAAGATCATTCCAAGAGATTTCCTACCATATTTGAAAGTGCTCCTAAATCATAGTGAGCTAGTACTTATGGCCGTTTGAAGTTGACCAAAAACCCATTTTTTCCTAACTTAAGAAATTTTCCAGATTTTCCTTGTTTACAAAAATGACTATTTCCAATTATTGGCTTCGTCCTATTTATTTCAAATTGCGAGATGTTACACCGAAAGACCCTAAATAAGCCACTTGACATAAGAAATACTAGGAATTTAAAGAATAAAAAGATAACGGGTCTCAACCAACATCTTTAATACCAAAGAAACATAGTACAACTCATAAGCAAAAACATCTATGTCTGACATAAGCCTGTACTATCATAGTACGTGACTAGGACAAACTCCTAGCTCACAAAGTAAGTCTGGAACAGAAAAGACGAGAAAATAAAACAACATAAGTGGCATTGCCCTCATAACATGAGGACTCACCAATCCAATCAAGGTGGAATCAATCTACTAGCCACATCCATATGGAGGAACATTGCTAAAATGTTTGCATCCACTAATAGTCAATGGACCAACGATGTACCGTGAGTTTTCGGTACTATTGATATGATTCTCTTAGGATTTGTGAATGTCTAGGGCATTTTGGTGTTAGTTTTATGTGTTTTTTTGCTGTAAATTCAGGAAATAAACTCAGGCGCGAAAAGATGAAAAGGTAGCTGAGGCAAGTGCTGAAAAAGAGTCACCTACGGACCGTAGGATGAGTGATGCCACATAGATAAAGGTCGTGGGACGACCAGGCATGGCAAGATTGAAGCTCATGGACATCTGACCAAGTGTGGAACCACGGTGGGGACTGACGGACCGTCGAATGACTTACAGCCCATCCTGCAGCTCCGTAGAAGTGATCAGAAAACTGGTTCCAGTACCTGAGTTGAAATAATCCAAGTATAGAGTGACGGAGGTTACTGACGGTCTGTCGTCTCACTGACGGACCGTGCTGCTGGTTCGTAGAAGTTGACTGAGAGAGGTGGACTTGTGAAGATTTCAAATCTGCTAAGTATGGAGCCACGGAAGAGACCTACGGACCGTCATTCGACTTACGAACCGTAGGTCAGCCTCGTGGAATGGAGACGCGTCCTGCAGTTTTATTTCCTTATTTTGTGTACCTTTTATTTTAGGATTTGATTTCTATAAATAGGGTATGTAAACCTCATTTTTGGGGGTTAGACCTTATTATTTTTATTCTAGTTTTTGACTCGGGAGATTTACTTGCAACGTTAGCAATTCTTAATTTCCTAAGTTTGTTTTGAAGATTTTGGTGTTACCATTCAAGTTGAATTTCTGGGTTTAATATTCTTCTTACGTAAGTTCATAATTCTTTCATCTTAAACAATGAATTGTGTTCATATGATTATGGGTAACTAAACTCCATAACTAGGGTTGTGGGAACCATGAGCGATTAACAAAGTATGAAGAGTAAATAAGCAATTCTAGAATAGTGTTTTGCATGCATTGATAATTCTTTCGTTTAGAAGTATTTTTAACGGTGGCCAACGTTAGAACTCGCCTTGTTGATACTTGCCGGACCAATGAGGTAATCAACAAGAAAAGAATTATCAACATAGATTTAGTGTGATACTATCTAATAGGCTAGTGTCGATTGATGCGAAGTAATAACTAAGCCAAACATCGACGTGATGTCTAATATGAGGTAAAGGTAAGGGTTAGTAAATTATACACACGTAGCCGGACCAAGGTGCGGGGTGAAATTTTCTAGATGTCGGACCAAGGATTTAGAGATACCTAACTTATCACTTTGCATGCAGTACACTAAGAAAGGATTGCTATTACTAGGATTACTGCGTTATGAGCTTGTGGGGAACTTATCACACCAACATGTTAATTCTCTCATCTTGATAACAATCGAAATTGACATTTGTATACCGATTACTTAATGAATTCTTACCATTTGTTTCACAAATCCCCCCCTTTAATTACTTCTTTCTGGAAGTAATTTGACTAAACGAATATAATTGTTGGTTAAAGTTAAGTCTAAACCATTTTCCTCTTGGGATCGACCCCAACTACTTGATAACGATCGCTTATGCTTCTTTAGGGAGGTGTAATTTGAGCGTATCAACCAGGTCCCTTGACAGAATAATAGTGTAGAAAATAAATAACACAAAGTAAATTTGACACAAAGATTTTCACGTGTAAACCCCCTTGCTTAGGGAGGAGAAATCCACGACCTATTTTCACACGATTTTCAACTTAACTCTATTACACTCAAAACAGAGCACAAATTTAGATTACAAACTCCAGTAATCTAGGAATTAACTTATTAGTCCATTCCGCCTCACTGTAAAAATATTGTTACCCAACAAGGGCTAAGCAACACCTCAGTTTCCCACTACACCAGCTAACGCTACCCGATATAGACTACTGTCCCAACATAGCTAACTCTATCTAAACTTTGTAATGACAATGAAGAACTTGACACATATCTAATTCCTTTATAGCTTAGAAATATATCTTACATGAACGAGTATAAAAATATAAACCCTTAAAACTAAGAAAAATGATAACTCTATCAGGTCCTTTTCTATTCTTTGAGTAATATTTCCCAGAGAGAACATGGCTTTTACTTCTGAAACTTCTGATTTGCAAAAACTGAGTTAGTGTCAATTTTGTCATGGACATTATATGGATGGTCACAAACACTTATCTTTACCCCATTGGCTGAGAGTCTAGCACAACAAAGGACAAACACCAACCACATAAGGTATTGCAACTTTGGATAACTGTCTTTTTCATGTACGAACTCTCTCAGTCTCTCTTGGGATCTGGTCCCTTGTTAGATCCCGAAGTTTGTTAAATCATCAAAACTTTAAAGTTAGCTCAAAATAACATATTCCCCTTTTTATGATGAGAAACTTATATTCAACTTCCAACTTCTTCCCCCTTTCATTCCGTTCCCATTATCACCAATCAATCAACAAACAACCAGGTCCCCCTTTACATCCTGAACCCCATGCCTTAACAATCCCCCCCCCCCCATTGACATCATAAAAAAAAGTTAAAGAACTAAACCAAGTTGATAGTAATGCACTTCAAGCAAATTCATGGCCACTTGGGCAACATAGAGCATAAGAGAAAATACACATAATGATGAGGCAAGATAGTAGAAACATGGCCAATTTTTCATTAAGCAACATAAAAAGGAAAGCAGTCAAAACATTGCATATTTTATTTTACTTGAGAACCGAGACAATACCCACTAAGTAATAAAAGAAATGTTATGAAGACCCTAGGCGTAACATGGCATATAGAACCCTAAGAGTCCTTACACAAGACACTTAGTATACATCTTACAAGATACTAGAATAAATAATTCAAAAGAAATATTTCAATATACTTTGAACAAAAGCGGAAATCTAACATAAGTCTCAAAGCCATCTAATACATCATAAGGAAACTAATTGGGATGTAACCAATACATCACATACAAAGTATAAAACGAAATATATAAAAATAATAAAAGAGTCCTGGTCCTCGGATCATAAGGACTCTCCAGTCTTCAAAGCCTATGAAGACTCAACTAGCCACGAGTATGGGAGGTAAGAGCATCGGACCCTACATTAGTGAAACAATGTAGGCACAAGTATGCATTAGTACATAAAATATACTAAGTATGAGGCAATATGCATAAACATAGGCATGATAGAATAAATGACTTAAAATAAGTAGGCATGATCATATTGAAACATTCGAAAGTTTTAAAGAAGAGATGACATGGACATCTTAGAAACATGGTGAAGTACATTAATATAAAGGACATAAGAAAAACATGGAAGAAAAATATAATTATTTTGTGGGATCTTAGCTTTAACCGACAATAAGACCATGAGAGCTATATCAGGAAATCTAATATATCCCTCATACCGAAAGAAGGGGAAACTACTTGCCAAGGTAGAATTTGTACATATCATCATTTGCTAAAGTGGATCCACTAGTCTGAGTCATTTAAGACAATTGTATGGGGGCACATACTTTGGGACTAGAGGTTGCTACTAGAGACTACCCAATTTGAGCCTCAACATCAAATCCCTCTCGATGCTAAGTCTAAATCACAACAGAATAGATAAAATTCAAATATCATTTTAACATAGGAAAGGCAATGATCAATACCAATCTACACTTTTGAGATTTAAACATAGAATAGCTCCTTAAACGTAATTCAACTTGGATGAGAAAACCTTTCATTAATGTGAATTCATTGTAAGAAATACCTTTCACAATCATGATCATCATAGTAAGTGAGAAATCCTTTCACAATAACATCAATACATTCCTTTCAAAGCATCATCAATTCATATGCAATAACTTCATGAAAACATGCATACTTCATAAATTCATAGGTTCATGGTTGAAATGCATAATTTAGGTATGGATAAATGGAATTTCAACTAAATATCATGTATTAAAATGGAATCATACATCAAAGGTATAAATCAACCACAATAAATCAAAATTGAATGAAACCCATGAGATTGAAGTGAGAACTTGGAAACCTTCAGGACTGCAAAGAGGAAAGGACTCATGGGTGAATACACACATACCTTGATACTTTAATCCCAAAATGATGGAGAATTGAAGACTTGAATGGAACCCTAGATCTTCTTCTTCTTCCTTAGCCTTGAGACAATTTGAAGAAGATGAATTTGGCTAAGTGTTGGGGAAATAAGATAATGGGGTTTAAATTGGTAGTTGTAGATCCTAAAACCCTTATATATGGCTTATGGTAGAAGACAAAACAACAGGGTTTTGATTTAAAACATTAAGGGATAAGACCCCAAAGCCCTTGAAAATAACTCTCGAAGCATTTCTAATGTTTGGACTACAGGCCATACTGGTCAACTATAGAAAAGTTCAAAACCTTGTTTTGGGGACCATTTTTTACGGATCCTGTCTACGGCTCGTAGGTCTTCCTACAGACCGTAGACACCAATCGTAGAACTAACTTTACCCTTGTTAAAATAACACTAAGTCTAGGAGTCACCTACGAGACCTATCTATGACTCGTACATGGGATGATAGACCGTCCTGGTGAACTGTACAATAGGGTTCCTGGGACTTGATTTTAGAAAATTATTTTCCCACTTTCTACGGTTGCCACCTACGGCCCGTAGAAGCTTCTACGGTCCATAGATGGGAACCATAGACACATAGACAATACCTGCAACCCAGAAAATTTATTTCTCCTTTTTTTTCAAAGGTGTTACAATATCTCCCCCTTGGGAATATTCATCCTCGAATGGGACTCAAGGCAAGGAGGGTAGGGGAAGAACATCCCAACAAGAATGCAATTTTATCAACAACACATAATCAAGGATAAACATCAACTCCAACATTAAACATACTGAAAACATCATTTCATAATGCTTACATGCATATCATACTCAAATGCACATAATCAAGAAGCTATCAATCAAAGGTAAATAAAGATCTCAAAATAAAGTTTTCATAAGCATGCATGCACGAGAATGACTAAGACACAAGGATGGACCATGAGGAACTAAATACCTCTAGCTAGATAGGATCGGAGGGAAAGAGATGGGGATAACGGAACATCATATCGGCCTCGGCCTCCCAAGTAGCACCCTCAACTCTTTGATTCCTCCATAAGACATTCATGGATGCAACTTTCTTATTTCTAAACTTCTTAAATTGTTGGTCTAAAATCTCAACTAGAACCTCTTCATAAGAAATGTTCTCCTTAATTTATACCAGGACTCTCCAAAGGCACAATGGATGTTGGATCACCGACACATTTCTTCAACAATGAGTTATGAAAAATCGGATGTATCGATGCTAAGTCATTAGGCAAAGTAATTTGATAAGAAATTTTACTAATATGCCTCAAAATCTAATATAGGCTCACATAACAAGGACTACGCTTCCTTTTCTTTCCAAACCTCTTTACACCCTTCATGGGTGAAATTTGTAAGTAGACTCAATAATGTAAATCAAACTCAAGGTCTCTCCTTCTAACATCGGCTTAGGACTTTTGTCGACTTTGAGCCATTTTCGACCTTCTCTAATAAGATAAACTTTGTCCATGACCTCATGTACTAATTCCGGACCTATAAAACCAATTTCACCAACTTGAAACCAACGTATAGAGGTCTACACCTCCTACCATAAAGAGCCTCAAATGGAGACATACCAATGCTTGAATGATAGCTATTATTGTAAGTAAACTCAATCAAAGGTAAATGATCATCCCAATTTCCCTTGAAGATAATCACACAGGCTCGCAACATATCTTCCAAAGTTTGGATAGTATGCTCCACTTGCCCATCGGTTTGAGGATGAAAGCTCTTACTAAGCTTAACACGAGTACCAAATCCCTTTTGGAAAGATTTCCAAAATTGAGAAGTGAATTGGGTACCATGATTGGAGTTAATGCATAAGAGTGCTCCATGCAACCTAACCTTTTCCCTCAAGTACAAGATAGCATAGTCCTCCGCCGAATAAGAAACCTTGACATAAATGAAATTATCTGAATTCGTCATTTGATCCACAATAACCCAAATCAATTCATGTTGTCACAGGGTGTGGGGTAACCTAACAATAAAGTCCATATTAAAATCCTCCCACTTCTATGTAGGAATACTAATTTCTTGGGACAAACATCCCAACTTTTGATGCTCAACTTTCACTTGTTGACAGTTCTCACACTTAGACACAAATTCCACAATATCCTTCTTCATCCCATTCCACCAATAGACCTCCCATAAGTCACAGTCCATCTTGGTGGCTCCCAGGTGAATGGAGTATCGAGAACTATGGGCTTCTAACAAGATTTTTTTTCTCAAGTCATCAACATTGGGTACACACAAGCGACCTTGATATCGAAGCGCACCATATACCCTTTGGGTAAAGCCTCAATAGACTTTTTAAGCACCAGTTCCTTCATCTCAACCAAAATTGGGTTAAGGCTTTGCTTGGCTTTCATATCTAACACAAATGATGATTTTGAACCTTTGTGAACCATAATACCACGTTCATTAGAATCGACCAACCGAACACCCAATCATGAAAATTTATGAACATCACGAACTTACTCATTTTTATCTTCCTCAACATAAGCAACACTACCCACTGATAATCGACTAAGAGCATCTGTCACTACATTCTCCTTACTAGGGTGATAAAAAACACTCATATCATAATCTTTTAGTAACTCAATCCACCTCCTTTTGAGAAGATTTAGATCTTTTTTCTTGAATACATATCTCAAACACTTGTGGTCGATAAAGACATTAACATGAACACCATATAAGTAATGCCTCCAAATCTTTAAGGCAAACACAATCGCCGCTAGTTCCAAATCATGGGTAGGATAGTTCTTTTCATGAAATTTAAGTTGCCATGAAGCATAAGGAATAATCTTCCCATTTTTCATAACGACACAACGTAGTCCAATCCTTCAAGCATCACAATAAAAAACAAACCCATCGGACCCTTCCAATAGAGTCAATACTGAAGTGGAGGTAATTCTATCTTTCAATTCTTGGAAACTCTTTTCATCCCCTTCGACCATAATAACTTAACTTTCGTTTGGGTTAATTCCGTCAATGGAGAGGCAATCAAAGAATACCCTTTAACAAAAATTCTATAATAACTAACCAAGCCCAAGAAACTTTGAATATCCGAAGGGGATAGAGGTCTAGGCCAACTCTTAAGCGCAATCGGTTTCTTAGGATCTACCTCAATACCCTTACCAGAAATTATGTGACCAAGAAAAGCCATTGATATTTACCAAACTTGCATTTACTAAACTTTTCAAATAGTTTTTGGTCCTTGAGGACTTGCAACACAATCCTCAAGTGATCGGTATGCTCATCCTCATTTCTTGAATAAATCAAGATGTCATCGATAAATAGAATCACAAATATGTCAAGGTATTGTCTAAAGACATTATTCATCAAATCCATAAATGCGGCTGGAGCATTAGTCAAACAAAATGACATCACCAAAAACTCATAATGACCATACCGAGTCTAAAAAGTCATCTTTAGAATGTCATCTTCCTTCACCCTCAAGTGGTGATAACCCGACCACAGGTCGATCTTAGAGAAGTAGCTCACTCCTTGTAGTTGATCAAACAAAATCACTATCCTTGAAATAGGATACTTATTCTTAGTGGTAACCTTGTTCAATTGTTAGTAGTCAATACACATGTGAAGTGAACCATCTTTTTTACTAACAAACAAAAATAGAGCACCCCATGGAGGGATACTCGATCGGATGAAACCTTTATCCAACAAATCCTTCAATTTCTCTTTCAATTGCTTTAGTTCTGCCGGAGCCATATGGTAAGGATAAATTGAGATAAGTTGTGTATTAGGGAGAAGGTCAATACCGAAGTCTATTTCCCTTTTAGTAGGAACACCAGTCAGATCATTGGAAAACACTTACGGAAACTCATTGACAATGGGGATCAACTCAAAGATAGGGGTTTCAGAGTTCATATCCCTAACCCAAACAAGATTATATATGAAACCTTTAGAAATCATTTTTCTAGCTTTAAGACAAAAAACAAACTAACCCTTAGGCATATAATTTCCCGTTTCCACTCTAGGACGGGCTCATTAGGATATTGAAACTAGACCACTCGGGTTATACAAATAATCTAGGCATAACAAGAATGGAGCAAATCCATACCAAGAATAACATCAAAATCTAACATATCAGGTTCTACAAGATCAACATGAGTGACTCTATAGGATAAGGAGATGGGATAGTTTCTATAGACTCTCTCAGCCACAATAGATTCACCAATAGGTGTAGAGATGGAAAAATGGTCTATCAACGCATCCAGAAGAACATGAAACATCATAGCCATATATTGCGTCACAAAAGCCAAAGTAGCACTGGGATCAAGCAAAGCATAGACATTAATATGAAAGACATTTAACATACCGGTAACCACATCAAGAGAACTCTCTTGCTCATGACGAGTTTGACGTGCATAGAATCGGTTTTGCATTGGAACACTTGAACCCAAACCACTAGGCGGAGCTTTCCTACCATCCCTTCCCTTGTCGTTTCTAGATGGGAAATCCCTCAAGCGGTGACCACTCTTATTACAACCAAAACAATTATCTATACCCATCAAGCATTTTCCCGGATGACTTTTTCCTTATTTTAACATGTGGGAACCGAAGATCCATTTTGACCACCATTTCATCCTTAAAGAATACGGTTAAACACCTTGTGCTTCTTGAAATTAGGAGTTGGAGAATCGGAGGAGCCTTGACCGAAAAACCATTGTCATAACCTAGAACGACCATGTCCATCGGACCTTGAATGTGAAAAGTCACCATCACCAGTATTTCCCCTCTTTGCCTCCCTAGACCTTTCCTTAAGTTGCTCCTCTTTGATTTGTTAAGCATGCATCATTAGACGAGAAATGTATATTTAATTAATGAGCATGGTGGTACTACCATCTCGGACACTCCTGAAACAAACTTGCTCATCCTTGTCCTTGGATTAGTAACCATATTAGGAGCATATCTAGAAAATTGCGCGAACTTCAAAGCATACTCTTTCACACTCATATTTCATTGACGAAGGTTAATGAATTCAAGTACCTTTCTCTTCCTCGTCTCAGGGGAAATAACCTATCAAGGGAAGAAACCTTAAAATTTTCCTAATCAAGAGGACCCACATCAACTGTCTTCTTTTCCTTCTATTGGTTGAACCAAACGTGAGAAACACCCTTAAGTTGGTAAGCGACTAATTTTGCCTTTTCCATCGGTGTCACTTCCATGATCCTAACACCTTGTATTCCTCATCAATAAACTATTGAGGATCTTCCTCAACGTTGGAACTATGAAACTTTGGGGGATTCATTCTAGTGAAGTCCCTCACTCTAGATGTCGCCATACCCACATTTGGGTTCACAGGGACCACAACCTTCCTATTGGCTTAGTCCATCACTTGAAAAGTAGCTCAAAACTCTGCATTAGTGACTTGTTCGGCCAAAGGGTCGGTCAGAATTGGTGGAGTTCTTAAGGAGCTTGAGGAGCTTCTCGTTCCATATTTGCATTTGCATTCCTCCTAACATAAGCTTTTTGAGGGGTCATATCCTGAAAAGGATTGGATAGGGATTATGAGAGAGACATATTGAAATACACTATATCTAAGGACTTTAAAATGATGAAAGAAGTGGAATTTCCTAAACATATTATAGCCTTTTATTCATAAATCTGGCACACTTCACACTCATAAACAAGATTGTACTCGACGTGGCTTATGAGACATCCTAGGACCTCTCTAAACCTTATGCTCTGAATGTCAAGTTGTCACGACCCAAAGTAGACCCTACGCATAACATGGCGTATAGAACCCTGAGAGGCCCTACACAAGCCACTTAGCATACATCATACAAGATACTAGAATAAAGAGTTCAAAAGAAAATTTTCAATATAGTTTTAACAAAAACGTAAGTCTAACATATGTCACAAAACCATCTAATACATCATAAGGAAAGTGATTGGGATGTAAACCATACATCACATATAAAGTCTGAAATGAAATATAGAAAAACAATAAAAGAGTCCTGGTCCTCAAATCATGAGGACTAACCAATCTTCAAAGCATGTGAAGACTCAACTAGCCACAAGTATGGGAGGTAGGAGTATCAGATCCTAAATTAGTGAAACAATATAGGAACAAGTAAGTATGAGGAAATATGCATAAACATAGGCATGATAGCATAAATGACTTAAAATAAGTAGGCATGATCATATTGAAACATTCAAAAGCTTTAAAAAAGAGATGACAAGAAAATCATGGAAATATGGTCAAGTACATTAACATAAAGGACATAAGAAAAGCTTTGAAGAATACATAATCATTTTGTGGGATCTTAGCTTTAACCGATGAAAAGATCATGACAGTTATATCATGGATTCCGGTATATCCCTCATACCGAGAGAAGGGGTAACTACTTGCCAAGGTGATATTTGTACATATCATCATTCTCTAAAGTGGATCCACTAGCTAGGTCATTTAAGAAAATCTTATGGGGGGACTTAGTTTAGGACTAGAGGTTGTTACTAGAGACTACCTTATGTGAGCCTCCAACTCAAAGCCCTCTCGATGCTAAGTCTAAATCCCAACAAAATAGATAAAAGTCAAATATCATTTTAACATAGGAAAGGTAATGATCAATAACAATAAACACTTTTTAGATCAAAACATAGAATAGTTGTTTAAACATAATTCAACATGGATGAGAAAACATTTCACCAATGTGAATTCATTTGTGAGAAATACCTTTCATAATCACAATCATCATAGTAAGTGAAAAGTCCTTTAACAATAACATCAATACTTTACTTTCTAAGAATCATCAATTTATACACAATAACTTCATTAAAACATGCATATCTTCATAAATTCATATTTCATAGGTTCATGGTTGAAAAAACATAATTTAGGCATCGGTCAATGCATTTTCAATTAAAGATCATGTATTAAAATGGAATCATACATTAAAATACTAAATTAGAAACAATAAATTATCATTGAATTTAACCCATGAGATTGAATTGAAACCCTAGTTTGAATCAATGTGAATTTGAAGGGAGAACTTAGAAACCTTGGGGACCCCATATGGTTTCACTTGAGCTCTCATTTTACATATGGTTGTATTATGCCTTACATATTCAGTACATTCTTTCGTACTGACGTCCCTCATTGGGGACACTGCATTTCATGCTGCAGGTACATGTACTCAAATAGTAGATCTCCCCAATAGAAGCACATGTAACTCAGTGGTTGTTGGTGAGCTCCAGGTTGATTCGGGGCTATGCCGAGTCTTTACTATGTGTATTCTCATAGTGGTACAGTATGGATTCCAGTAGAGGCTTTGTAGACATTCTAAAGCTATCATCTATATTCATAGTTTTACTTGGCACATGTATCAGTTCAACTAGTTGACATGTGTGTTTATGCATCTTCTCATTAGTAAATCTATTTGCATAGTAGTTCAATTTCTCATCATAGGTCACTTGTAAAGCATGTGTTCATATGGTACTCGTCAGCCTCACCTTGGGTTGGGGTATGACAAAAGTGGTATTAGAGCAGTTCATCCTAGGGAATCTACAAAGTCATGTCTAATAGAGCCTTACTTATGAATGTTTTGCGCGCCACATTTATAATTAGGGGGCTGCTTGGACATTTAGGAAATTTTACCTTCCTTCATAATCCAGATCGTGCAATAGAGCGAAGTTAAGAAGTCAGTTTCCACTTGTACCTGATCATGCTATTCATATTATGTTTCCATTGGTTAAGGTTAACGGTAGCTAAAATGTCAACATGCAACCTACAGAAATGGATCTGAAGTTATCAAAATTTAGACTAGATTGAGCTCATTTTATTCGACTATCCGACTCCACAAGGTATGTAAAGGCTTTTATGTTATTTGCATTTTAAGTTGCATTTGTACCATTTGTATCACGCTGGTTTAATTGAAAAAGATATAGTATGGTTATCACTATGCTTAAAAAATGATGGGTTACCTAGTTACATATATGAGATGTAGCATTTGCGAGCACATCTTCTTAGGAGGATGTAACCAACTCTTGAGTTCTATATTTCCTCCATATTTATAGGATCTATTCCTATAGAGGACACTCATTCTTAGTCTGTGCTATACATATAATTTTTGGCATTACACATGTACTCGAAATTAATGTTGTTGAACCAGTTTCTTTTAGTTGGAAGAAGGCAGTGGTTCAATCTAATAGGTGAATGTATCAGTGCAATAATGTTACTAGAGATACCCCTAATTGGATGACAAGGCCCAAATGCTCACCATATATCACTCCGAATATGTTAATAGTTGGCTTTTTATAGGTATGTGCCAACCACCCCGAATAAGTACTAATAACATTTGTATTCTTCTCATGGTTATAAAAGTTAGAGATAAGTGTGCCTATTACTGAAAATGATATATGTATGGTAGTTCCTATTATGATCTATGTTTTGGCTATGGAGGATTAGTATGTGACTAAAGGGTAAGGTTAACAAAAGTAAAATAGATTGGTTAGACCTAAGTTGTGATTAGTCAGGTTGTACATAGTGGGATTAGAGTACATGAAGCTACTAGTTTTGATTAAAAGGTACTTGTTAGATAGGATGAATGTGAGAATGAAGCTTGAATTACATGGGCCGAATATGTACGTAGAGCTTCTAGTTAGTAAGAGATGAGATATGTCAAATTCCCTAAACATAGGAGTAGGGGGTGATATGAGGATGCTATAGAGGAGTGATATAGGTGATTATGAAAGAGGGGTTGCTAAGTGTATGAGGAAATAAAAAGGTATCAACTCTTCAACCCTAACGAGTTATAATGGTGCACCCGAGAACAACTCTGTGAACCTTTGTTAGATAGAGAAGTCATTTTAGTATTGATTGAATTCTTGATATTTGGTCTTGATAACAACAAGAAAAAATAGGGAATTTGAAAGGTTACCTAGATAGAAGATACATGGACCTAGTTTACATCATTAGTACAAAATAGAATTAGAGCATTATACACATGTATAGACTTCCATCAAATTGAATAGAGCTACTACAAGATTCATTTAATATATGCCTGCAGTAATTCATCAATCATAGTCTAGTTAGGGGAGAGGAAAAATTGATCATATGATAGTTGTTTTTATTCTCTATCTTGCTTGGGAAAAGAGTCAGAGCACCCTCACTTGTTTTAAAAAAAATCTATTAGTATGGCCAGACCTATCTAGTTAAGCCCAAAGCAGCTAACTCTAAGACATTTGAATCATGATATAACTTTATAGGTACCTGACATTTACTTGTTATTAGAGTTCATGTTTTATGGTGCGTTCAAGCTTCACTATTTACTTTCTATTTCCACCTTCAAAGGGCACCAGTCATTGAGTGTTTTATAACACAAGCTAGTAATGAAGGCAAAGTTGATCCTCGGCCTCCTACTACAAAAGATGAACTAGTGATTTTCTTTTTCTATCTTAACTGTAACATTTATATTGACCTAGATGGAAGCCAAGTCCAAATAGCAGAACACCTATAAAAATTCTGAGGAGATTGAAGAGAGTAGATGGGGAAATCAATTGTATGTGCTTTGAGGTGAGTAAGGAATATGAGTAGCACTATCCCACCCGTGACTTAACGCTTAAGACAATGTGTTTGCCCTTCATATGGTAGAGTGGTTCTATAGGCTATCTCATAGTTTCCACAGATGGTTTGTTATATAATTATACATGATGCATGTTCTATAACTTATCTATTTGTATGTCATTTTCCCTTTGTGGATTACTTTGTCACATGTTACCTAATATCATAGAATTCTTGCATGTAAGTGTTATCCGCTTCAGAGCACCTTTGTTTATTACTATATGTTTTCATAGGACCTTTTCCTTACATGTTATTTATTGCACTGGTGACTTTCCACATGTCACATGTCCATATTGTGTGGGTACTACATGCTAATTGTTCATATGCTATGGGAAAAATTAGTGCTCGTAGGTTAGATGACTCGCATATCATGTGTTTCCACGTCATATGCATCATAAGCCATTTCTATATATATTACATGCCTCGTAGCCTACTTGCTTAAACATTACAGGTCTTACAACTTTTCTAGCCATGTGTCATGTGCTCTCTTACTCATATTTCATATGTGTACTTATTGACATGTTAGTCCACCTATCCATGCGATATAACGCACTTGCTCAATGTGATTTGTGTTCCGTAGTTCATTTTTTGATATGTCTACATGTCATATAGTCTACTTGGTTACGTATTATATATTTCATAGCTTTAATACTCATGCATCATGTGCTCATCTAGTCTATTTCCTACATTTCTTATAGTTCATTCACTCACACGCTACCCTATGAACCATATGCGCCCATACACCATATATTTCTATAGCTTAGTGCCCATATATTATGCGCTCCCTTTTGTGCTAATCTGCCTATGTGTCATACCCAATGTGACTTTATTTATCTGTATGTTATGCCCCTCTGTGTTTATTGACTTGAGTTTTGAACATTTTGGGAAAACATTTTTTTGTATCATTATGTAGTGAAGATTTTGACTAGAAAAAGTTTGACATTTATGTAAATTTTATCACAACCATAGATAAATAACTTATCATAATGCCTTATCCGAAGGTGCGGCATAAAACTTTAGAGTTTATATTAATAGCTATGCGTTCTTATAGGACTCACCTTTGAAAAGCATCATAAGATAAAAGAGAAGGGGAAGTAGAGCCCCGATAGATTCGGCCAATGATTTTATGTGTCAGTTCCATATAAAAAAAATTGGGAGATACTATAGTAATTCTTGATTGTTAAGGACCGGAAGCTAAGCACAAAAGGAGTAACCTCCATTTATGTATTGTGGAATTACTAGAATATAACATAAGATACTTGGGAATAGAAGATGGTAGAGATCCTAAATACCCCTCCTCATTCTAAACATCAACATAAGGATCTGAGATCATGTGGTTCCCTTATATGATCATAAGTCCTACTAGCATTTGTTCATTTTATATGCCATTTGCATGTGTTTAGGTATATTAAATTCCTTATTTGTATGAGTTCTACTTGTGTATGATCAGTGAATTACATGGTCAAGAAAGGGGTTTGATTTGTCATATTCTTTTTTCATGAACCATATCTATTGAGACGTCATGCGAGACTTGTCTATACGTGTTTTAGGTTAGTCAATATATTTTGGATAGTACTATTTACAGAGGAAACTCTCGCAAATCTCCAAATGAAATTCCAAGGTTAACCAAACTATCAACTTCACCTATTATTCGAGGACGAATGATCATAAGGGGGGAGGATGTAACGCCCCGTATTCTACGTGTACTAGTTCTATTTATATGAAGCTTATAAATTAAGTTATGGACTCGGTTTACTATGTGACTAGTGACAATAGAATAGGTTTAAAGTGAACTATCCGTAGATTTTGATGCGGCCTGATTAAGTTGACGTCGATGAAAGTATTTAAACTTGAGATCATAAGGTGGTATTTGAGTCTAAAGTTTAAAGTGACATATTGTATATGAGTTTTAAGTTAAGTTAAAGGTACTAAGGTCTAGAAATGGAATAAAATATTGAGGTGCTTGCTTGACTTAACTAAGCTAGTAGGTGACAAGTAGGTGCATCACCTACTTTGACTTATTGACCAGCCCAAAGGACCAAGTAGGTGCATCACCTACTTTGAATTATTGACCAGCCCAAAGGACCAAGTAGGCACATCACCTACTAAGACTCTTTTGACCATGTTATTGGGCCAAGTACACTACCACCTACTTGCATTAATATGGCCCAAGTTGATTAGAAGAATAAAGGGAAAATGGACAGCCAAGGCCCAAAATTCTTAAGTCCAAAAAGGCCCAAGTGGAAAGTCCAAGTAGGTGGATCACCTACTTGATAAATTATGTCCCAAAATGAGTGAGAAATTCGGCCAAAGCAGGTCCCTTTAAAAGGGATTGGTATCAACTTTTTCCAACTCTGTTTAACTTTAACAAAAATCTGATTTCTAGAGCTTTCTTTCTTCTCTCTCTTAGCTTATACAGGAGCCATTAAATACTATTAGGGTTCTTGATTATTAGGGAGTTAAATCTATTGGAAGGTATAAGTTTAGACAAGTTGAGGAGGACAACCTTTACCTTAAAGAATCCAAGTCTTAGCAAGTGGTAGTTCGGTCCAGCAAGGTAAGCTACTGCAATTTTCTCCCTCTTGTTCTTGAGTTAATTAGGACATTTGGTATGTCTTAGTGAGTTGGAAATTGTTCCTTCTACATGGTGTATTATTGGGCAGGATGTTCTGGTGGTTAGTGCATGTTGGGACAGCCATGGAGGGGATTCTCCTTTAAATTCAATTATGAGCTCGTTTGAGATCTTAGGAGTAATGTTAGCTCTTTAAGTGTTGGTGATCAGAAACCGAGATTCATATTGCTTCTGTTACATTATTATGTTTTAGGATTATTTTATGTATGTTATTATAAGGGATGTGACTGGATGTGTGGAGAAGTTATGGAGACGTTAAAGGACTTCAACATTGTAGGGAGTTTTGGGGAGGACCTGATATGAAGGTTGTATAATATATAGACGCGATTAAAGGGAAAGGGAAGGAAAGAAAACGGTGGCTAGATAAATTGCATGCTTACTTCTTAGTTACTATTTTGGTGAGATCAAGTAGCTCATATTGGCTGATTAGCTACCAATACTAGTCTTACAACTTATTTTATTGTAAATTAATAATCTGAAGAGAAGGAGATTAAGTAATACGTTTTGAATTGTATAGCAATTTATGCAAGGCTATTTGATTTCCTATTTCTTTGGCATGAATCCAACACTTGTATTACAAAGTAAGCTTTCTAAGTGCCCTTGGTAGTGACTGATCTATATTTGCAGTTCCTACTACCTAGAGCAGTAAAGTGAGTACTCTAATATGAGTTTATTACTAAATGTATATGCTTACTCTTAGCGTGTGAAACACTCAAATTACACCTCCATAAAGAAGTATAAGTGATCGTTATCAAGTAAAGAACCCAAGTTGTAGGTTGGGATCGATCCCACGAGGAATATGGTTTAGACTTAACTTTAACTTACAATTATAGTTGTTTAATCAACGTATTTCAGACACAAGTATGTAAAGGGGGGGGGGGTTGTGTAACAAATAACTAATTGTTGTTTAGAGAGCAAGTAAGGAAGATTCAAACTTTAGTTGTTATCAATGACAGAACGTAGCTAGGGTGTTTGTGTTTCCCATAAGCTCATAACGTGGTAATCCTAGTAATAGAAATCCTTTCCTAGTGTATTACATGCAAAGTGGTAAGTTGTGTATCTCTGAATCGTTGGTCCGGCAAATAGGGAATTTCACCCTGCACCTTGGTCTGGCTACGTGTGTATAATTTACTAACCCTTACCTTTACCTCATATTAGACATCACATCAATGTATGACTTAGCTTTTACCGTCGCACCAATTGACACTAGACAATTAGATAGTATCACACTAAATCTATGTTGATAATTCTTTTCTTATTAACTACCTCCTTGGTCAGCAAGTAGAGACAAGACGAGTTCTAACGTTTGCAACTGTTAAAAAGACTTCTAAACGAAAGAATCATCAATGCATGCAACAACACTATTGGAGAATTACTTAGTTACAATTCATACTTTGTTAATCGCTCATGGTTCCCACAACCCTAGTTGTGGATTTAGTTACCCATACTAGCAAGAACACAATTCATATTGTTAGAAGAAGAATTCATGAATTTACGTAATGAAGAGAAGAAACCCGTAATCTCCAATTGAAATTCAAAGCAAGAATCTTTATAAACCAAAATTAGGAAAACAATTTGCTAATGTTTGCAAGTTAATTCCCAAGAACACACCAAGAACTAGAGTTAAACAAAAGTGGCTAATCCCCAAAACTGAGGTTTACATGCCCTATATATAGAAAAACATGTCCCAAAAAAAAGGAAACGAAATAAGGAAATAAAGTTTCTGGACACGGTTTTGATCTAAGACACTGACCTACAGACCGTGGAGTGACCTACGGTCCGTAGGTCCCTTCCGTGGTTTGGGACTTGGGCATTTCTCCAAAGATCAAAATCTTCAACTCTCAGTAACGAATGACAGATCAGCAGGACGGACCGTGACTCAATCCACAGTCTGTTGATCCTCCTCCGTAGCTCCATATTTAAACTTTTGAAATTAGGTACTGGAACCCCCTTCTCTGAATCAATTGACGGACCTGCAGGATGACCCGTAGGTCGACCTAACCTACGGTCCGTCATTTGTAACCTTGGTTCCACACTTGGTCAAGAATTCCCTGATTTTCCTGCAAGCCATGCCTACCCATCTACGCCTACCACCTGCGGACCGTGACTGGACCTACGGTCCGTAGGTCACGTCCGGATATACCCTTTTCTGCAACATTCTTCAGTTGTGTCTCTCAACTTCCACGTTCGAACTTATTTCCTGCAAATAAGATAAAAACATATTAATACCAATACAAAATGGCTCTAGACACAAACAACTCTTAAGTGAAATGTATTAAAACTACCGTAAATTCATGGTATATCAACACCCTCAACTTAAACTCGTTGTTTGTCCTCAAGCGACGCACTAAGACTCTAAACGACACTTGTGTAGATGCATACATTCAAACTCAAGCAATCACATGACTTTCTATCCCAACTCTCATTTTTTTAGTGCAAATCGTTTCTCTTAGACTCAACAAGCTAACTCATACGGATCAAATTATCACAAAGATCGACAAATAGACACATAACATACATTTTTTTCACAATCACAAAGGTACCAACTCTCCGACAATGTAACTAGTGCCCTTACATCAAACGAAATCCCTTTTTCACACGATGAATATGATTTTCAGTACAAGGATTCCTTCAACACTCACGCTCAGAAGTAATTTCAAGTATAGTTAGTGCTCAATGCCATAGGCTTGCCCTTATTTTCACTCCTTAGACTCTCCAAACTAGTTGCTAGGATCACTATAGCACTTTCTTTAGCTTGTAACGTAGGCTCAAGGTCAGGTGTGGTACATTTGGGTACTTTTTAGTGACTTTCTGCCCTCCTTGAAATTACATTGGGTTTTTTACCTCTTCCTTGACCTACTTTTGGCAATTTTTCATCCCATTTTATTTCCCTTCTCTTTTCAACCAAGGATGCGACTTTTGACTTTGTGACACTTGCTTATCTTTTCCTTTTCACTTTCTTTTTATTTATTTCTTTTCACACTTTCACTTATCACATTCATTTGCCTTTTTCGCACAAAGTCACATCCTATTTCTTTCTTTTTCTCTTTTCAACACTAAACTCTTTTCATACCCTTTTTTCCATTTGGTTTCCTCTTTCATAGCCACCCTCCACTTATGCATTTTTTATTAGTTGAGGTGCACAATGTCCGATGTCGGACCAGGGCCAAGATAAAGGTCACTTTTTTTTTTACTTTGCCACCCTCAACTTATACTTTTGGCCTAAGTCAAGGTGCACATGTCCAAGTAGGGACCGGGGCCAAGAAAAATTTTTAAGGGAAGGTGAGCTAGGTGAATCAAAAGAAATGGTCAATTTTAGACTCAAATATTTGGATCAAAAGGGAACAATGCTACCACTTGGTTAGATCATTTTAGGCTTAAGTGGACTAATTTGAACAATGGCCTATGATCACTTCCCAACTTCTAGCCTAGATTATCCTAGCAGGACCAGCGGGGTAAGTTCTAGATTGGCACAAAACTGTTGGCACCTTGTTTCATTATCAGATTACCAGTTCAAGTTTTTAGCTTAAGTCATGGGGTCACATTGGTTCTTATCATGTCACATTCAGAGCCAATATATTCAACTCATTCTAGCCTACAGATTTTAGCACATATCACTTTTTTTTGGATGGGTAGCATTTTTTTATTTCATGCTCATGCCATCATGCTTTATTCTTTCTCATGCTTCTACACATACAATCCTATCACATGCCAGTTCAACAGAAATAAAATAGTTTCTTGAGGGAAAATAACACAAGCAAGTAAACCCCAAGCGAGGATTATGAGTTGGGTTACTCTGACTTCACCCTATTACTCAAAATACATTTACCCCACCCCTAACACAATAGAGTGCAATTGTCCAAAATGCACAAAAAGTGAAGAAAAAAAGATCGGTTGAAGGAAACTTGTGGCGCAGAGCGCTGAAGACCTATCAACAAGTGGGTGGGTTTGGTTTCCCAAAGCCCGCTGGATCATCACGGGGAACGCAATCAGTGTCGCTCCCATCTATCATGTCATCACCATCAGTAGTACTCACATCATCTCTCACAGCAGTTATAGCCTCAGTGGTGGGCATAAAACTCGAGGCACCAACATTACCCTCAAGAACCCTCTGTTGGTGCAATTCCCCATCCACAATAGAGGCTCTTCTAGCCTGCTCAGTTTACTGGCGCTCCCTCTTCTTTGCTCGTGCAACCTCAGTAGCTTCAGAAGTGCGACTACAGTGGGGCCTCTTCCCTCGAGCACGGGTGGACTCGGGCTGTGGTATGTCCTCTCTGAATAAGGCATTTAGCACTGTATCATCAGCCAGTATAGTAGGAGTGGAATTTTGCACATCTGTAGGTGGAGCAAGGATTGTATCAAGATCGGCCCAGAGAGTATCCAACTTCTTCTGGAAGGAAGAGACATCAGTGGTGGGGGACAGTCGCTCGAGGACTCGTAACTCGAAGGTGTCCAGGCAGTTATTAATGGCTTGAACCTTCAACTCCATCATATACTCCATCCGTCGCTCCAACTTAGCCTCGGACTCTGAGATACACCGATGCATCCATGGCTTCACATGCTGAAGTAGTGTCGCCATCTCTGCTTCTAACTTTTGAACACGAACAAGGGGCACGACAGTGGATCCTGACGAAGGGGTGGATCTGGATGAACTAGGGGGCCAAATGGCGGCCTAATATGGGGAGGCCGGGGAATCATCAGTAGTGGTTGGAGGAGTGGGGTCTGCACCCTGTATTTGCCCCACATCAGCTACCAAATCCACGCCTAATGGCGGTATCTCAACCTGGGGTGCTCATCATGGCACAGCTATGTTGGCCCCATCCCAAATCAAGCCGATGTCTAGAAATTTGTTCACCTGCACCATCTTGTCACAGTACCAAAGTGGTACCCCAGCATCTCGACACAGCTAAAAAATGAGGCATGGAAAGGGTAAAGTGGATCTCTGCATTCAGCATGCGGGCAAAGTCTATCTCAGACAAAGCAGCAACCCTCACAACATGGTCCCATGTAAGTACATTGTGTGCCTGTGTTGGAAACACCCGGTTCTGCACTAATAGCCAGAAGAATTTGGCCACAAAATTCAGTGTGGACTTCTTGATCCCTAAGGTCGGGGTACTGACCCACTCGGCTCACTCTCCGTCTGTAGCAATGTAACTCGCCAGCCAGTGTAATACGGTCTCCCTTTTCTCTGCACTCCGCAGGATGTCCCATCTGTAGTCAAACTTGGTCGTGTTAACTGCCCAAGTGCAGGCTGGACTGTAGAGGAACCGGTGGATGGTGGTCTCAGATATATCCATAGAAAACCCACGCACTAGTGTAGCCGTGAGTGGTGCCTGGGCTTTGAGTTTGGCATTTTTTTTAATAAAGCCTCGGAGGGTGGCTGCATAGGAAGCATAGAACTCCCTCACGATCTCCTCGCTATATGTCCCTAGGTTCCATGCCATCCACTCACACTTATGATATTGGAAGAGTTGTTGGATGTCGGGCATGGTATGCAGGCTGCCTGTGAGTACCCTACGCTCCTCTGTAACTATCTGAGACATCATATTCTTCATGGTTATCATCTTGGCATCCCTATATATCTTCCACTGACCATCTACACACCACCTATTTGAATCCTCTGCAACTGGGGTAGGGTCGGTGTTCGGTGGCACTGGAATATCCCCCACACTAGTAGCCTCATCAGACAAGGCAGCCCTACCATGTGAACTTGACCCGAATGTATAGCCATAACTAGAGCTGAAAGTAAAGGCAGCCTCAGAGCTGGAAGAAGAACCAGCCGGTGACCTGA
>JAJOOO010007020.1:0-12299 GCA_029582685.1 Solanum piurae | reverse complement strand
TTGTTCTCGCCAAAACAACTCTCAACTCTAGAGGCAGAAGGTAATCTCTCGTTCTTACTTTCACTGCCTTTCCATACTTCCATATTTTAATTTTTGTCACTACATTATTATTTTTTTGATCTTGTAGTAACTAATTTGTTTATAATGCTGAAGTTTCTTTACTTTTTCAATTTCATCATTTTGTTTTAACTACTAATAAGAGTATGAGATTAAAGAGATGTTCCTATGAACAAATATGATAAAGGATGAACACTTTATAGCGTTCATCATTTTACGCTTACTCTTCGCATACACGTACTCAAAATTGTCCATTTCCCCAACTCCCCATAGTTGTTTAATTTCAGCTCTTATGTGCTTATTTCAAGTCTAGCTCGTTAGGTTTCTTGACCTATTTTTCTACTTGAATTTAAGTTATTAAGATTAACAAGTATGAGCAGTAAGGAATGTTCATATAACATCAAGGTTAGATAGAGGATGGATACTTTATAGTATTCATCACTTTGTACCCCTCCTTCACCCCCATATACTTGTAGTATCTCCCCCACCCTTGTTTCCCTCCATGTATCGATCATGTTCTCTTCAGAGGAAAAAGTTTGCATGTTGCTCCTCGTTTGTTTTCCGGAGCTCGTTAACATCTATCTAATCCCAATAGATTGGCTTGCTGAAAGAGCTTTATTTGTTTATGTAGGGATTGGTCTTGTTGTTTTAAGGAGTTTGAGGTGAAAGAGAGTGTTCTCGTAAGCACCTGCGCTAAAGTGATGAATATTTTATGATACTTATTACTTTACATTGTCTCTTCGCCTTAAAAAAACTCACATTTGTATCTCTCTCCCTTTTCCCCTTTTTAGTGTTTTGTTTCAGTTTCGTTTTCAAATTATAGCCTCCTCGGAAATATTTTGATGATGTTCTATAAAATATAGTGAGGTAAGCTTAATAAATAGGAGTATGTTACTTCTTCCTAAATAGAGGATAGCGACATTATTTCCCTTTTAGTGTTCCAAAGGAACTGAACTGTATTTTTTTTTAATGACAAGTTTGCATATTCTTTCTTTAGAAAAAGTATTAGTTAACGGGCTGCTCATATGAGCATTATGGAATAAACTATGTGTTAAAATTTGGTAAATATTGTATAGACATTCTAAATAAGGGTAGAGTATATATATATTTAAATATATTAAGTATGGTAAAATATTTATTTAGACATTATTTGTATTTTATTTCCTTTTGCTTCTTAACTTCTTGTGTATAAATATGGTTGTAGTCTCTTTTATTCAACGATGAATAGAATCATTAATTCTCCAGATTTTCTTGTGTTTCTCTGTCTCGTTTTGTAACATGGTATCAAAGCCTCCTCGGATTTTTGAAATCCATATTCACTATTTTATTTTTCTCGTGGTATTTTATTGATAGCAATTACTGCTTCATCACTTTGTTGGATCTCTTCTATCTTTTCGTTTTTTTTTTTGGTTTGTTGACGTTAATTTTTTTGAGCGAATATCATGGAGAAGAATGATATTTCTCAACCTATTTCTGTTGTTCTCAATGGATCTAATATCGTCATTGTTGTGAGGCAATGCGTAGTTTTTTTAAAGGGAGAAAGTTGTGGCGATATGTCATAGGTGATTTAACCTGTCCAAAGCAAACTGAGACTGAAACAAGTGAAGAGTTTGTTGATCGTTTAGAAGATTGGGATAGCCAAAATCATCAAATTATTACATGGCTTCGAAATACTTCTGTTCCAAGTATTCACCTCCAATTTGGACAATTCGACACTGCAAAAGAGGTATGGGATCATCTCTCTCAACGATATACTACTTCTGATCTTTCTCATCGTTTTCAATTGATGAAGGAGATAGTCAGCTAGTCAGCTTGAAACAAGAAAAGGGAGAACATGTCTATGAATTTCTCTCGAAGATAGAATCCATCTGGAATCAATTAACCTTGACTGAACCTATTCTTAGAAATTCTGATGCTGCTGCTAAATTTTTAGCTTACCGCAACAATGATAAATTGATTCAATTCTTGATGGCTCTTACCGATGATTATGAACCAACCCGGGCTGCATTGCTTAACCAACAACCTTTGCCAACTCTTGAAGATGCTCTTCCTCACCTAAAATCTGAACAAACTCGCTTGGATCTTACGCGACCAGTGGATAACTCAGTTTTTGCAGCCAATAACAGAATTGGTGCCAAATTTTGTCGCAATTGTCGTCAAACTGGTCATGCCTTACACGACTGCCCAGTTATTGAATGTAATAAATGTAAGAAGAAGGGACATATATCTAGATATTGTCCTCCAATTTGTAGGTACTGTAAAAAGGAAGATCACTTGATTGAGAATTGTCCTACTCGTCCTCAGAACAAAAATCAATCTCGTGTGAATCAGTTGTCAAATCCAGTTTTTGCAGTAACCAACAATTCTGGAATTTCATCAATTGACCTTTAAGCTCTGCTTAGTCAACTCCTTTCTCCAACTGGTAACAATCCTGCAGCTCTAATTACTCATTCAGGTAATTCATCTTGGTACTTTGATTCAGCATGTTGTAATCACATGACGCATTCTTCCAAGATTTTCTCTGACCTGGCTACAATTTCTTGCCCATCATCCATTCATACTGCTGATGGATCTAATATGAATGTTAGTCATAAAGGATTTATTTCTTCATCATATCTCTCTTTGCCTGATACTTTCCTTATTCTAAGTTTAAATTTTAATCTTATCTCTGTTGGACAATTATGTGATTTGGGATATGATGTAATTTTTTCTTCTCGTGGTTGTCGAGTGCAGGACCTTCAGACGGGACAAATCATTGGGAAAGGCCGTAAAGTTGGGCTTATGTTTGAACTCACTAGTCTTCATATTCCTCAATCATCTCACGTGCCTCGATTATGTGCTATTTCTTCTAGTGTTCCTTTGTCATTATGGCATCAACATTTTTGTCATTGTTCTTTGAGTAAACTTCGTTCATTAGTTTCCAGTAGGGTTTTAGGTCATGTTAATGGGAAAAGTTTAGATTGTATTACATGTAAATAGGCCAAACAACCTGCTTTACCTTTTAATAAAAATCCTTCTATTTCAAAGTTTCCTTTTGATTTAATGCATTCTGATGTTTGGGGACCTTCCCTGTACCAAGCATGATTGGATCACGATACTTTGTCATTTTTATCGATGATTTTTCCCGATTCACATGGATATATCTTATGAAAAATAGTTCGGAACTACCTCAAATCTATATTAATTTTGCCAATATGGTTAAAACTCAATTTGGTAAAATTATCAAAGTTTTTCGGCGTCACAATGCCATGGAATATCGTGATTCTAAACTTTTGAATTTCTTATCTGTAAATGGTACACTTTCTGAAATCTCTTGTCTCGGTACCTCCCAACAAAATGGACGAGCTGAACGTAAGCATAGGCATATCCTTGATTCTGTTCGGGCCATGATTATTTATTCATCTTGCCCTGAGCGCTTTTGGGGTGAAGCAACTCTTACAACAGTGTTTACTATCAATAGACTCCCATCTTCTGTTCTTGGAAACATGTCTCCTTATGAACATCTTTACAAGGTAGCTCCTGACTACACATTACTTAAAGTATTTGGCTCTGCTTGTTTTGTTCTTCTTCAACCACATGAACACACAAAATTAGAACCTCGTGCTCGAGTTTCTTTGTTTCTAGGATATGGGATAGAACATAAAGGTTACCTTTGTTGGGATCCTGTGTCAAATCGTATTCGTATTTCTCGTCATGTTGTTTTTTGGGAACATATTAAATTTTCCTCACTGTCAGAGTTTGAGTCTATTCCATCGAGCGAAGTGACATTCTTTTCTAATCCTTCTGTTGAGCTTTTTCAAAGTGATCTTAATGTAGGTTCTTCTAGTGAGTTACATATTGCACTCCACGGTTCAACTATTTCCCTTGATGCAGGCTCATCTGATGGTCCAGTTCATGAAAATAGTACAACATCCAATTCTCATGATCAATCTCCAATTGATAGTTCCACTCTTGATATGAATGTTGATTTTGAGGTACCCTCATCTTCTCTTCTTCATGATAACACTTTATCTATCCGTCCAGAAAGAGAAAAAAATCCTCCTAGTTATCTTCGTGATTATCAATGTTATTGTACCATGCTTAATTTACATGAGCCTAGTACATACAAAGAGGCATCCAGTGATCCTTGTTGGCAGCAAGTTATGAAAGAAGAGTTGCAGGCCTTTGAAAAAACTCGTACTTGGGACTTAGTTGACCCTCATTTTGATAAAACTCTTGTTGATTGCAAATGGATCTATAAGATCAAGACACGGTCTGATGGCTCTATTGAAAGATACAAGGCTCTATTAGTTGCTCGAGGATTCACCCAAGAGTATGCAATTGATTATGAGGAGACCTTTGCTCCAGTAGCTCGTGTTACCTATGTCCGTGCCCTTCTTTCTATTGCAACAGCTAAACGGTGGGGCCTTTCTCAAATGGATGTTAAAAATGTCTTTCTTAGTGGAGATTTGGAGGAGGAGGTTTATATGAAACCTTCATCAGGATACAATTGTCCTCCAAATAAAGTATGTCGTCTTCGCCGTGCATTATATGATTTGAAACAAGCTCCACGAGCTTGGTATGCAAAGTTTAGTTCAACATTGAGAAAATTGGGATTCTCTTCTAGCCCACACGATACTGCTCTTTTTGTACGCAAGACAACACAAGGTATTGTTCTTTTGATTCTTTATGTGGATGATATGATTATTACTGGTGATGATACTGTTGGTATTTTTTCAGAGGTTAAAGAATTTTTTAGTACTAATTTTGAGATGAAGGATTTGGGATCTCTCAACTATTTCTTGGGCATCGAAGTTCTCACATCTGATAATGGGATTTCTCTATCTCAAGTTAAGTATGCTACTGATTTGTTATCAAAAGCAGGTATTAGCGATAATAAAATTGAGAGCACACCTCTTGAGCCTAATGTGTGGTTTTCTCCAACCGATGGTACTTTATTGTCTAATGCCACTCTTTATCGGACACTTGTAGGTAGTCTTATCTATCTCGTCCAGATATTGCTTATGTTATTCACATAGTTAGTCAATTCATGGCTGCACCTCGCTCTACTCATTATGTTGTTGTTCTGCGAATTTTTCGTTATGTCAAAAGTACTATGTTCCATGGACTACACTTTTCAACCAATTCTTCTCTTGAATTAAAAGCATATGCTGATGCTGATGCTGATTGGGGACGTGATCCCATTGATAGACGTTCTACTACTGGTTATTGTATTTTTCTATGAGATTCTCTTATATCGTGGAGAAGCAAGAAACAAACCTTAGCATCCCGATCAAGTACCGAATTAGAATATCGTGCACTTGCTGATACTACTGCTGAGATATTGTGGCTTCGTTGGTTATTGGCTGACATGAGTGTTCCTCAATCTTCTGCCATTACTCTTTATTGTGATAATCGTAGTGCCATTCAGATTGCTCATAATGATGTATTTCATGAGCGTACAAAGCATATTGAGATTGATTGTCATTTTACTCGTCAGCACATTGATCTTGGTGCCATTTGATTAGCTTCTATTGGGTCCTTAGATCAACCAGCTGATGTTTTCACCAAGCCTCATCTTCCTAGACATTTCCAAGTTCTGGTGGCCAAACTCAATATGATTTCTTCTAAACCATCTTGAGTTTGAGGGGGATGTTAAAATTTGGTAAATATTGTATAGACATTCTAAATATGGGTAGAGTATATATATTTAAATATATTAAGTATGGTAAAGTATATATTTAGAGATTATAGGTATTTTATTTCTTTTTGCTTCTTAACTTCTTGTGTATAAATATGGTTGTAGTCTCTTTTATTCAACGATGAATAGAATCATTAATTCTCACAGTGTTACCATCTTTTATTCTCTCCTTATTTCGAGATGCTTGAGGAATATTTCCTCTCCTCCAATCCTATGTTGATTTTTAGTTTTGTTCCTTTTCTTTTATTGTTTGGTTTTGATTGTTTTTCCAGATCTAGTTTGAGCATGAGGATTCCTTCAGATTGAGGTGGTTCAAGCGTTCCTAACCAATCATAGCTTCATCACTAGCTTTCATGCCCTTGAGGAAGGTAGTTTGGCATGGGCCAATTAATTTATCCAAAAAGGGTTTGAGTCTGTTAGTAATGATTTTATAAGTAGTGTTGCACAAATTTATTGGTTTGATTTTTTTCAGGTGATTGACATTTTTTTAGTTTAGGAATAAGACATGAAAGTTCATTAAGATTGTGAGGGATGACCAAATGTTAAAAATTTGGTGGTAGGACTCTATGATTAATTTTTCTATCGTGTCCCTATGAGTTTGGAAAAAATGAGGGTATATTCCGTTCGGACTAGGCGCTTTGAAAGATTTGAATGAAAACAAGGCCCGGGTTATTTCAAAATCTTGAAGTGGATTGTCGAGACTAGAAAGATCCAAAGAGTGAAAACTAGTAGTGGAGTGATTTATGTATGCTATTAGAATAAATGAGCTCTATGGAGAAGATATTAGAAAAGTAGTTGGTTACATGGCCAATATTAGCAAGGTTTACTTATGGATGCATGCAAGTCTAGCTAGAATTTCTCTTCTTTTTTTATTTTTGGGAAAAATGTCTCCAAAAGTTAGCTTGTTCCAATTGGTAGCTTCTTCTTGAAAATAGGTAATAGCATCCGTGAGGCTCCCATTGTTCCAACACTTCTTAACAAGATTTTCAAAGCTAGGATGCGATAACATTTTTTTTAATTCTAAACGGTTTGACGATTGTATGACCAAAAGGGTTTGTCAACCTAATAAGTAGAGAGTTATGGTCTGAATGAGTTTTGGGAAGGTGTGTAACAGAGGTATGGGATAGTTTTCAATCCACAAGTTGGCAAAACATCGATCGAGTCTTTCTAATATAAGACCTTTGTTACCCTGTCATGGTTAGACCAAGTGTATCTACTACTTTTGTAGCCTAGGTCAATGAGGTTACAATGGTTAATGCAAGACCAAAATTTGGAGCTCCTAGCCTTATCAATATTCTTACCACCTCATTTATCATCTTGGCTTTAATTTCGTTAAAATTCCCAGCAATTAGCCACAAGCCATCAAAATTTTCAGTGATATTTTCTAAATTATTCCGCATGTTATTTCTTTTACTAGCATCAGAACTAGCATGAACTGTAGTAAACCACCAAGCTTTATGGTTTGGAAATACATGTATCATATAGTGAAGTTACTTAGCACTTTGCCTGATACGAGTGACAGTAACCATACTAGAAATCCATAGCAAGACAATGCCACCTAATTTACCATGGGTTGGCACTTCATAGTAATCATCAAAACCAAACTTGTTTTTCAAAGCAAGGCGGTCCTCCAATTTTGTTTCCGAAAGAGCTACCATACAGGGGCTATGGTTCCCAATGAGTTCCCTAAAATTTCTTTTAAAGTTGTCATTATTAGTTCCCCCAGTGTTCCATACCACAATGCTAGCAGGTTGATTCGTGATATAATAACTAATGTGGGGAACGATAGTTCTTGATTCTCCTTAGTTTGGAACTGACTTGACCTCAGGGTCGAGGTCATCACTATTGCATATTTTTCTAGAGCACTAGTCAGGGTAGGTTTGAGGTCGAAAGTAGAGGCGTATCTAAGGGAGGGGGGGTCACCTGGTTCACGTGAACCCATGGTCCTCTCTCGAGATCATATATAGTAATGTTGTATTTTTAAAAAAATATTGAAATATAGATGTGTGAACCTACACTCGGAGTATCACATAATGCAATTATGACTGGGTGTGCCTCTCTCCGTGAGGTTAGGAATTTGAATTTTATATTTATCTTGTTTTATTTTTGTTTCTAAAATTAGATAACGCTTCTCTAATCTTATCAGAATTAATTTTATACCTATAATTTTAAATTTTTGACGATTATCAGTAGTAAAAATCTAAATGTCAAATCGATCAACCTTTTTATAATAGTGCACCATCATTTTAAAATCTTGGATACGACTCTGGTCGAAAGAGCATTTCATAAGAGCAATTGGGCAAATGTGCACATATTTCTTGTCTTCTTTTTTCTGGAAAGATCATAAGGGTTGCATTTCTTAGAGCAAAGATTTATGTGAACAAACCTTAGAGGAATCTCATATCCTCCTTCTTGTTGTGGGGGGGAGAGAGGGGGGGTTCCATTGGTACTGGGTTGGGGATCATTATAGACTGGCCCTGTTGCACAGACATGGGCTTCCAGGGAAGAACAATGGATTAGTTGTTATCATCTCCTGAGGCGTGAAAAAGGGAAGTTGGATTATGTTGTTCATGTTTGGATATGGACTGAGATGGCGGGGAAGGCTGGTGTTAAAGAAAGTTGGGGCTAATGTCGGAACTAGTGGGTCTAGTACGCTCATCATCCACATATGGTTGACAAAGTTTTCCATTGCAAGCTTCATTCCCTACGTGTTCAGTTGGGCAAGAAAGTTCGAATGAGTATGATCATGGTCTCAACACCATTGAACTCAGAAAGGGGGGACCCTTCACTGTTAGAACTATTAAGAAGAAGTAACTAGGAGATGGAAGAAATTTTGGAGGTACTTGGGGAACAAAGTACAGTGACATTTGTACCTAATAAAGTGCTCCTCAAGGAATTCGAGGAGACCACCAGAACATCTATCATAGCTTATTGCCCCAAACAAATGACCAAATGCACATTGAATCTAAGGAAAGAGAGGGAAGAAATTCTAGGAATTTTGGCGATAAACCCAATGAAAGACATGAAGGAGCTAACTAGGTGGAAAAGGGGAAAGGTCTATAGGGTCAACCACCATCTCAAGACAACCTAGTGAAGTTCATAATTTGGAATGCGAGGGGGGCAAATAGTGCCCGAATTAGGCACCAATTCGATACCATGGTCAAGATCTACAAGTCATTTATGCTTGTGTTACGTGAAAGAAAAATGGCAGAGCACATGCATCTCACTAAGGCACTAAAGTTCGACATTCACATCCAATCGACTGATGTTGGATCCTCTAGTGGCCGTGTGATCATATGGAAAGAAGATCTCCTAAAATTGGACAATAGGACTGTCACATCACAAGGGATCCATATAATAGTAAAGGCAATTCCTAACTCCAAGCCTTGGTTTTCCTCTACTATTTATGCTAGCCCAAATTTCAATAGTAGAACCAAACTCTGGGAGGACCTCTGCCATATTGCCCAGAATCATAACACTGAATAACTTATTGGTGGCAACTTCAACGAAGTCATGCAAACCAATGAAAAAATGTCAGGGGCTAACATAAATAATGGTAGGACGTCCCTCTGCAGGAATTATCTTAATCAGTGTGGGATGGTGGAGTTGGGTTATAAAGATTGTAAATTCACATGTATCTATAAGAGATATAGGAATATGAGCGACCTTATTCTTGAGAGACTTGACAAATGTGTTGCCAATATCGTCTAGATAAACAAATATCCTGAGACTACGGTATCACACCTCTCCAGAACCAAGTCTGATCACTGCCGCTTCCTTGTGAACTTAATGAGTTATGCTAATAATACCCTCAACAAACCCTTCAACATGGAACCCATGTGGTGTGGTCATCCCTCTTTCCATGGAGTTGTGAGAAATTGTTTTGATAGACCCAACACCATAGGGAAAGCCATTGAACTCTTCCAAAAAGAGGCAACCATCTAGAATAAAACCATCGTTGGAAACATCTTCAATAACATGAAAAGAATTCTAGCTAGGCTAAACGACATCCAAAATTCCCCAAATTATCACCTTAGCCCTTTTCTCTAGGAACTTGAAAACAATTTTCTCCTTGACTATGATAGACTTTTCAAGTTTGAGGAAGAGTTCTAGAAAACCAAGTCCAAAATAATTGGGCTGAGTGAGGGGGACACTAACACCAAATTCTTCCATATCTCCACACTTAATCGTAGGAGAAGGAATAGAATCAACTCCCTCAAAGATGAGATTGGAACTCTTTATCCTGAACAAATGGACATCAACGCCCACACTACTAGCTATTTCATAGAACTCTACACCACTGACCACCATCATTCCAAGAGACATCGCGGTTGAGGAACAAGCTAGGGGGAACACGGTCAGCCAGGATACCAACGATATCATGGACACCCCTATTAGGGATACTAAAATCCTAATTGCTCTAAAAAAATTCAAGCCCTTATAAGCCTCGGGCCCTGATGGCCTTCATTCTTTGTTCTACCAAAAATACTGGAACTGGTTGGGGAGCAAACCATTGCTTTCTGCAAAAATGTGTTTGATAGCTCCCACATCCCTAAATGCCATAAACAAAGTTCCCTTGTGCCTTATCCCTAAGTATCCAAATAGCTCCATGCTCAAGAACACCAAACCTACTGGCCTTTGCAACACTAGTTATAAGCTAGTGACAAAAATCATCGTGAACCGCATCAAACCTCATCTACCTAGGATCATAGGCCATAGTCAAGCAAGTTTTCTTTCCACTAGTATGGCCTATGATCACATTATTATCGTTTAAGAGTATATTTCCCACTTTAGGAAAATGAAAGGGAAAAAAATCCTTACATGATCTTGAAAGTGAATTTGGAAAAGGTTTGACCGCTTAGAGTGGTCTTTCATAAGAGATACCCTCTATTTCTTCAACTTCCCTACTAAATTGTCCACTCTCATCATGTCCTATGTTACCACAAGCTCTATCTCAATCCTTGTTTATGGAGGGAAAACTAATTACTTTCAACCTTCAAGAGGCATCAAACAAGAAGACCTTATGTTCCTTTACCTTTTCATACTCTGTATGGAAAGAGGTCATAGGAAAAAAATGAACCCCTATTAAGACTACCACAAAGGATCCCAAGATCTCCCATTTGTTTTTTGCGGACACCCTCAGTCTTTCCTCCAAAGAAGACATTAGAAACCGTGTCACCATCACATATACCTTGAATTTGGAATCATCCACCTCCCCAACCCTGAACTTGAACTTTAGTAATGCTAACACAGACAACTAGATGGACCTTTGGACAACATTAGGAGAACCTTTCAATTCCAAGATTAAATGAGGTATGTTATTCCCTTTTTATATGTGAAATATCTGGCTTACAAGGAATAACAACCTCTTCAAGAACAAAATAGATTCCATCAACTATCATAGTGCGGTCAACCAAGCTATGAAATACCACTTAATAGTTGTCGAAAACAAGACACCCAAGAAAGGTAAAATCACTATTCATGTCAAGTGTTAAGAACCTACAAGCTTAACATTGATGGTGCAGTGAAGACAAACCTAGGACCAAGCGGACATGAAGGAGACTTTAAGAGACCACGTTGGCCAATGAATGTTGGGATTTATTGAATGTACCTCACACTAACCCCACAATGGCTTAGCTTCAAGCACTCAAATGGGGATTACAACTAGGGGTACATCATAACCTAACTCTCCTAGAAATCAACATTAATTCAACTGAAATTATCCACATGATTGAGCATGATTAGTTACTTTATAGTAATCTTATTGTTGAGTGCATGTCATTAATGTAGAGGCTGGGTGCTCCAAGGATGTCACACATCTTTAAAGAGCAGAATAGGCTGGCCGACAAATTGGCAAATGAAGGAGCAAAAGAAAGAGTTTTTGATGTACCATCTATTTTGTTAGTTCCTCCTATGTATGCCTTTCAGGTGTGGGAAACTTCTTTTAGAGATATTACTATCTAGGGCTGGGATGTGGCCATGAGACTACTATTATACACCCTCTGAAAAAGGGTATGCATGCTCACACTAACAACTTTTATTTGCTTCATACATGTATAACTATCCTATTCATAGTAAATATTAAAACATAAAAATAATTTGAATGAAAAGATTGACTCAAGAGAAAATAATACTAGATCTTGAAAAATTGTCTCTAAGATTTTTTGGTATTAATATTTTAAATTATAGAAACTTGAAAAAATGACTTAAAATGTACATTCGGTCTAGTGTCATCCTTCACTACAGTCACTATACCTTGTCTATCCGTGCTACAACGGTTTCACTGCAATGAGACCCTCATCACTTTAGTAAATACCCCTTAAACAATAGCTTGAGGAAAACAAAGCATACACCTATTTCATAATACACTTTTACATCACATGAACATACTCCTATTTCATAATACACTTTTACATCACAAGAAGTCACAACATAAAAATAGACGCGACAAGCTTCACAACTACTAGTTTTCGAACACTCCACACAATTTCAAAGTCTCTAATGGAGGTGTAGATCACCTCCTTACAACAAATCTCATGAGAAACTAGGTATTTATTATAAC
>JAJOOO010007019.1:0-11064 GCA_029582685.1 Solanum piurae | reverse complement strand
AATAGTAAAATTAAAGACTTAAGTTAATTAAAATTTATCAAAATACTTATATTTTATTTATAAATAATTATAAAATTTATATATATAACTTCTCGGTTTGATTTGGTTATTTTTGCGGTTGATTTTTAGTAAAACCAAAATCAAACCAAATAGTATCGATTTTTCACAATTTAAAACCAAACCTAACCAAATCAAACCATATTTCAGTTTTTTTAATCGGTTTGATTCGAATTGCGGTTCGATTTTGTTGTATAACCATAACCATGAACAACCCTAGTAACTATCAAGATGAAATTAGTAAATAGTATATAATCTATTCACAATATTAAAAATTATATTTATTTTTATTATTAATTATTAATTAATTTAAAATTTATTTCTGAATGAGTGAAATAACTATACTAACTAAAAATAATCAAATAAAATTATTTATTTTATTAATTATTCTTAAAAGATATGTCAAATTTAACACGAACGAAGAAATAACAATTAGGTATAATTGGCATCTACTTGACCTAGCAGACTCCCACTCAATCGATCCATACAGGTCGATCGACAAAAGTGTGATTCACGTTCTAGATCTACACTAATATTAACAATAGATCTACACTGTACGGACATTTATTCCCCCCCCCCCCCTCCTAATCTAGTATGAACTAAATTAAATATCACCCTAAAAATATAGTATCAATCTCACAATGGAAAGTATATTACGCGTCATGTCATTATAACATCACCACCATGTCACTACCACTTCAGATCCACATAGAAAATTATTTTAATTTTAATTCATTTTTTTTAAATATGTTTTTTGTTTATTTACAATTTCTTCTTTCATTATATTTTTAAACACTAATTAATTTATGAAAAAAAAATTGGTCATTTGCAATGAAATTTGAAAAAAAATTCTCTTCCAGTACTCACGATTACTTGAACTGTCATTATTGACCATCAGTATTAGTACGAGTCCGGAACCTAAATAAGCCATAAAAAAATAAAAGTGACCAAAATAAGCCACTATTCTAGTAAGTAATTAAAATAGGCTTAGTGGAAGAAAAAATCATGTTTTATGAAATATTCTAAATGTTTTCCGTTAGTCTCATAACGGGTGCATTTTAATATATAACAGAACTATTTCTTACACTTTATAAAGTGGAAGAAAAAATTTTATTTTACAAAGAGGAATATTTTTCACGTTTTGCATTAAATTGTATCTCTTTATGAAATTTTTGCAGTGTTTGTCATACAATTATATTTATTTGACATATCATAAAAACGAAAAAAATTATTACATTATGTATTTTTATTTTTTTTATTCTGAAAACTCCTCAAAACTCTATTTAAGGAAAAAATTATTACATTATGTATCATAAGTATTAACTTGATTTGATCTATGTAGTCATTTGAAACCCTCAAAATGTCGGTCAATGATTCGTCACTATAGATAATTCCCTCTCCAAAATTTACTTGTCCTTGTGATAAAAATGAAGTGGGGTATTTTCCGACTATAATCAAATTATAATCAGTACTATTTATACCCATTCTTTTATAAATTGATGAAAGAAATTTATGATATCGGACATTAATTAAATATTTAGCATTGTGTTTGAAAAGACAATTATAATAAACGATATTTTCGTCATGTATAATTTCACCATCCCAATAAATTAAAACTCTAACTTTTGGTTTAGAAGACATTTTTTTGTGATTGAAATGAAGAAAAATAGAAGACTAAAGATGTTGAAGGCACTATGTTTGAACGTCCTTAAATAGAGCTTGGAGGAGTTTTCAAAATAAAAAAATAAAAATACATAATGTAATAATTTTTTCCATTTTAATGATATGTCAAATCAATATAATTGTATGACAAACACTGCAAAAGCTTCATAAAGAGAACGTGAAAAATATTCCTCTTTGTAAAATAAAAATTTTTCTTCCACTTTATAAAGTGTAAGAAAAACTTCCACTTTACAAAGTGTAAGAAATAGTTCCGTTATATATTAAAATATACACGTTAATGAGACTAACAGAAAACGTTTGGAATATTGCATAAAATGGAATTTTTTCTTCCACTTAACCTATTTTAGTTACTTACTAGAATAGTGGTTTATTTTGATCACTGCTATTTTTTTTGTCGCTTAGTTAAGTTCCGGACACTATTAGTACTCAATTTCCAGTTCCTAATTTATTCAAGAAAGAACAAAAATTATTTGCAATGATTTCACAAAAACAAATTTCTTTCTCTGCCCTTCACTTGCAGCGCCATTGTTATCATCAGTTCTTAAAATTAATTTTTTTCTATAGAATTTCATTTTCCTTCATTGAAAATCTTTATTTTTCATGAAATTTAAAACGTTAAAAAAATCAATTCTACTTTTCATGAAATTTAAAATTTTCAAAAAAAAAATCAATTTTTGAAAGTATAGAATAAAGAAAATTATGTGGGTGTTGAACTTTTCTACGACTTTTATGTGTGTATTTAATATTGTTTGAAAAAAAGGTCCACTTTTATATATATATAAAAAAATTATAGCTATATTAGGCGCCTAATTTTTTATTGGACATATGAGCTATTTGGATTGTATTTAATTCACTTCGTACTAGATTAGGGGTAAATAAATCTCTGTAAAGTTAAAATGTTAAGGTTAGTTTTGTTGCCGAGTTCAAAGGGAATTTGATGTATTTTCTCTTAAGTATTATTCCTTCGTCACTTTTTACTTATCAAATTTTGATTTGACACGCCTATTAAAAGAATAATGATTGGTATAGTGAGTGTTGGGTTCTGAAGGTGATTAGGGCGTCATGCGGAGGCTTATAATTTGCAAATCATATGGTTGACAAATCAGACGACAAATAAAAACATACTAAAGATATATTCTTAATATGGTTTGGTCAGTGACCTACATATTGAAAACTAATATTAAAAAAAGCATAAATATGTTTAAGAGAAAATCTCCCCATAAACAAGACTCTCTAAATTACTACATTGTGGATGCTATTGTTTTTTTTATATGAGAAGGGGTCTTCAATTTATAGAGTTTCAAACTTTTCTTCCAAGGAAAGATTAACTCAAATATGGAAGAATATTATATTTTCCTTTCAGGAAAAGTTCAAGCATTTATGATAATACTTTGACTTTTCTTCAAGGAAAAAAATAAACTTCAAATAAGGTAAGAAAATCAGAGCAAAAACCTAACAAATCTCCCTTTTTGGCTGGATTTTCTTGACAAAACTTGATCCACCTTCTTCAATTACATGATAATTTTCGTTCTTCACATAGTCTTCATCATTGTTGCTTGTCATGGTTAAAAATAAAGTTTAAAATATATGGGTTAAAAATATTTTATTTTCATTTTCAAAAATGCAGCAGCAGGAATGTTGAAAATATGGTTTAAATATCTTCTCCACATGTAGCTGGACAAAAATCTTCATTATCATCAAATTTGTTGCAATTGATTTGAAACCGCTTGAACATGTCTTCAATCTTGTTGAACCATTGGATCACTGAACCATGTGCTCTGATACCACTTTTTGGGTTCTGAAGGTGATTAGGGCGTCATGCGGAAGCTTATAATTTGTAAATCATATGGATTACAAATCAGACGACAAATAAAAGCATACTAAAGATATATTATTAATATGGTTTGGTCAAGTGACCTACATATTGAAAACTAATATTAAAAAAAGCATAAACATGTTTAAGAGAAAATCTCCCCATAAACAAGACTCTCTAAATGACTACATTGTGGATGCTATTGTTTTTTATATGAGAAAGGGTCTTCAATTTATAGAGTTCCAAATTTTTTTTTAAGGAAAGAATAACTCAAATATGGAAGAATAATATATTTTCCTTTCAGGAAAACTTCTAGCATTTATGGTAATACTTTGACTTTTCTTTAAGAAAAAAATAAATTTCAAATAAGGTAAGAAAATCAGGGCAAAACCCTAACAGTGAGTTTATCATTTTATTCCTATTAATTGATAAAATACCAAATAAATTTACTCACTACAATATGATGATAGCAGAACTAAGGCAAATACAACCCATACAGTCTTATTTGTCCAAATTGGAAGTCAGACTGGTTTATAACCTTCTTTGTCCAAATTGTAATTGATGGTTTATATTCTTTAGTAGTTATGCATATATGATTTTCTTGGAGGCATCAATAATATTTATACATACTCACAGTTCGGTTTCTTGCTCGATTAGCGAATAGGATTTTTTTGAGCTTGTTATGTTGGCGTTTGGGAAATTGTCTTGCTTGGATGGTCATTGTTATCAAAGGTTGTCTCTATTATTGAAGTTCTTGTGAAGTTCTGAATGTGTGTGCTGATATGGGATCTCTAGTTCGATGCGTTGGTTGTTCAGATGTTTTAACATTTTCTTAACAATATAAGGTATATCTCCAATTATTCATAATTTTTCTAAAGGAAAGAAGGATTTAATGGGTTGTGATTGTGGCATTTGGTGACTGCTCGGAGAATAGAAGGAGATGGGGTGTGCGGTGAATCTTCGTCGGCGTGGAGGGAGACGCAGCGTCATCTGGTGATGGTCTGAAAGAGATAGAGATGGAGGGTTGCGACGCTGTTCAGAGAGGGAGAGGAAGAGAATGGTAGGGTTTGGTGGGAGTTTACTTAGTATCGAGCAGACCTAGGGATGAAGGCTCACCCTTTAGTTGAGGCATGAAATCGTTAGTAGCAATCTCTATATCCTAGAACTATGCACCACCATTGGATTATAAGGGTCACCCGTTAGTTGTGGATTGACTACTTTGTCTTTTACAGACATTAACTTAGTTGATCCACATTAGCTCAAATCAGCCTTTACACCTTGGCAAATTATATACCCTTTAGATGGAGATTATACATCAAACTGTTTGTAGTAGCTCACATGATTACATGTCGGTTTTAGTACTCTCACAGCTCAGTCTTTCAGTTATTGCATGACCAAGTAGTCAGTTATTTCATTACAACATTTACTAGAATTTTATGTTATTTACTTGGTCACTGCATCAGTATGACTTTATATAGCCCAGCATGTTAGTTATCATGTTTATCAAGCATACCCAACTCAGTACATTCAATGTACTAATCACATACTTTCTACCTATATTGTTTGATAATATAGGCTTGAACTTTCAGCACTCAGACTGTGGCTAGTATATATTCAGTTAGCATAACAACAACTTTTGGTGAGTCCTCATTCTTTGATGATGACCTCTATATTTACTTCGGTATTATACTTTTAGTTTCAGAATGTTAGAGTCATCTAGGGTCTTGTCCTAGCAACTCGTTTTAGTAGAGGCTTTCAAACAACCAATTTAGATTCAGCTTATGGTTTATCAAATATTTGTCTATTCGATATAAATGAACTCTTTTAGTATTAACTTCCACATTAGTAGTTTAGTTATCTTCATTAATTTCCATCTTTGTCTATTCTGAGTGTCATTCCAGACCATGAGGTTAGCTTAGGGTCACTTGTGGCTTAAAGCACCGTGTTACGACTAGAGTCCTAGAGTGTTTGAAAGTTGTGTTAAGTAAAGTATTGTTCATAGTTCTAATGCGTGTCACATAATAGGAGGTTATGAGACGTTTTAGGAAATACTTCACTTCATTCGGAGGCATATTGACTTCATGTATCAGGACACTACTTCCAGTTCGAGTGTCAACGATCGCGTGTAGTAATATAACCCAACCGAATGGGTTGGGGTCGAGTCCCAAGGGAGCAGTTAGTAATTGAGAATCAATAGAAAAGCAAAAGTATGTTTAAGTTAATTATATCTATAGACATTAACGAGTAAAAACATGATAAATTAAAAAGGGCGACACAAGTGTCAATTATCGAAGGGGGTTTTGTAAGCAATTATCAATTAAAATGACAACTAAAGAGAAAATGCAAATATAGAGACGGGATTCTTGGGATGTGATAGGAATATGGGCTAAAATACACAGCCGGGTAAATGCTATTGATAGTAACTCGTTGCAAATTAGTAACTAGGCTAGACTTTAGTGGGGGTAAATTTTCTCTCGAACAATTTACCCCGAATCAAATCGGTTTCTCTCGAACACCGATAAGCAGCAATGAAGCACAGACTTTGCCTTAGTCCATTCACTCTCTCGAGCTGAATGTGTGGGAGAGGGTTTAGGATTCACTCTCAAGCTGAACCCACGACAACCCAATAACCACGAACTATCGATTCAGTAGTTTTGGTTTTAAAACTTCTCTCTCGAGCAAGTAAAAAATAACGAAGATAAAATTGTATTTGCAACTACAACCCCATTTAATTCAAACACAACTACTGAACAAAATCACCTCTAAACAACGAATAAACAATCAATTAGCAATACCCATCAATAAATTCAACCCATATTCACAAAATCACACCCTAAGAATTGGGGTTTTAACTAGACATAGTAAAAGGGAATAAATTGATACCCAATTACATGATAATCAACTAGGTTCGATTTAAATTCACTTAAAACAAGTCTACGATGAAGAATCTTCAACACCCACTTCCAATTTCTTGGAATTGGAAGTTTTCAAAAGCTAAAGAAAATTGTCTCAAAAAACTAAGTTCTAAAAAAACTGGTTTCTGAAAATATAAAACTTGATTTTCTAAAATTGCATACTAAACTAAAAATTCAAATAGGTATTTATAGTTGTCAAAAAGTGTGTTGCATGGGACCACTCGGCGCAGTTAGTCGGGATCACCGATCTACTCGGCGATCCGCCCTTTGGTCATTCCTATCTCCTTTTCGCTTTGGCCTTCAGCACTTCAAGCTCTGTAACTTTGGGCGATAAAGCACTGCATCGCGGAATCGTTCGGCGACTCGCCAACTGCTCCTTTCCATCGCCTATTTGATTTTGTCCTTCAGGGCTTGACACACTAGAACATTGGGCGAGACCAAGGCCATTCGACGAATCGCCCAATGGTTTAGGCGATCATCAGGCCTTCTTTTCTTCGTTCTTTCGGCTGCCTTGTTCCTTTTTGCTCCATAGTGTCTATGCTTTGTCCCTAAGTTCAAATACCTGAAATTCAAGTATTTACATCAGTTATTGAGACAAAATATGCATTTGAGGACACTAATTCTATTAAAACCAAGCCCTAAATGAGTCCAAATCGTGGACTCATTACGTATCCAGGAAGGGTCCACTGGGTTCACGTGAACACATGCTCTCCTCTCAAAATCATATATAGTAGTGTTATATTTTAAAAAATATATTTAAATATAGATGTGTGAACCACACACGAAGTATCATATAATGTTGTGGGATGATGATTGGGTGCACCTCTCTAAGTGAGGTTAGAAATATGAAACTTTTATTTATCTTTGCTTTATTTTTCTTTCTAAAATTGGGTAAAACCTCTCTGAGTAGTTTGAATTAGATAAAAAAATATTTTGGACCTATAATTTTAAAAAATTAATGATTTTCAGTGATAAGAACCTAAATAATAAACCGATCAAATTTATGGATACGCATCTAACTTCATTCATATTTTTATCGTGCGATAGAGTGTGAATTGTGATCAACTTCCTTCTTATTTGTGCTCTATACATTTACAAAATCCTGCCTCCAGAAGAGCATACGCCAGGAGGAACATGAATGAGGCCCAGCCAACACCACTAACTTTAGAAGACCATTTGGCTGAGCAAGTTTCTCATGCCGAGTTAAGGACTGCTTTTCCAGGTACTATCTCTCAATCCAATCATCAAGTTGAGGCCCCGGCCAACCCAAATGGGAATACGACTACATCTAGAGTCCAAGATTTCACTCAGATAAGTCCTTCAGAGTTTTATGATTTGAAGGTAGAGGAAGATCTGCAAGAGTTCATAGAGGGCATCCAAAAGATTACTTAGAATATGGGTGTCTGTCCAGTTGACAATGCAGACTCAGCCACTTACCAGCTGAAAGGTTTGGCTCAGATTTGGTAACAGTGGAAAGAAGAGATAGTGATTGAGGCAGGCCTAGTGGACTATGAGAAGTTTGAAGTTGCATTTCTAGATAGGTTTTTCCACTTGAGTTTAATATTTTTATATAATTTTAAAATATGTAAATTTTATCTCAAAAAAATGTATCTTCTGTATTCAAATTCACAATGAAAATTTAAAAGCTTAAGGGTGTGTTTGGTAAGAAGGAAAATGTTTTCCTAGAAAATATTTTCTTGGAAAACAAGTGGATTTATAATTTATTTTCTCCTGTTTGGTTGGTGAGAAAATATTTTTTATTGTTTGGTTGGTGAATGAAAAAATATTATTCCAAAAACTATCTTTTATTTTTGGCTTGAGACTAGAAAATACTCTTTAGGAAAATATTTTTTCATCCTAAAATCAACCCCGATAATTGATCTAGGATCCGATCCTGACACCCGAACTAGGACAAGACCTCGATGACCGTTCTAAAATCCGACCTAGGACCTGACCCTTTTTCGACCCACGACCTGACCCATGAAAATATTTTTCAAAAATAAATTCTTTTTAAAAAATTATTTTTGACGGGGTGGCGGGGTAGGGAGGGTGGCAGCTGGGGGGATGGGGTGGTGTAGGGGTGTCAAAAGAATATGAAAAACTAGCTAAACCAAGCGAACCGATTTATATCAGTTTTTAAATGAAACAGTAGATTTTTATTTAAGTGTATACCATACCGAACAAATGAGATGGTATTTTTAATTTATAAAAGAAGATAAAAAAATTACCGAACTGAACCGAATAACCTTACATCTATGCAAATATATTTATATATGAACAATATGTTAAATTTTATATAAATATATTTTCTAACACTTCTCAAATATAAATATAACCTGGTCCTAGACCTCTGGTGACCTCTTTGGGCCTTTGTCATTTAATTAGTTTTTTTGTAGGAAAAATGGTCTGAAAAATACTTCAACTTTTGCCGAAATTGTTGTTACGATATCAAACTTTATGGAGGACCTTTTACCCTCCTACACTATTTAATAGTGTATTTTAAAGGTATATATGTACCCACGTGGATACGTTACTATTTATAATTATGCAATATTTATGATGTCCACATGGACACATATATACCTTTAAAATACACTATTAAATAGTGCAGGGGGTAAAAGGTCATTTTCAAAGTTCGGATATATTTCAGACCTTTTTTTTTTTTTTTTGTATAACTTACATAAATCACATAGTGTAAAGAGTATGTTACATCATATCCCTACTCTTTTTCTAATTACAATAATCCCTTAAAATTTGTACCTTCCGGATACATAAGTCACCATACGGATACATTAATTCTCCATCCGGATACATAAGTCACCATCTGGATACATTAATTCTGATACAAGAAGAATCTTTCTGTTGCTAAAAAAAGGAACAAAATCTTTTCGGTTGCGCTTAAAAAGGAAAAGAAACGTAAAATTAAATATCAAATCTATAAATCACACAATGTGTTGCACAATGTATCATAAAAATTGAAACATAAGAGTTAAAAAGATAAATATCATAATTTGATACATAATAAAGTAGTCAATATTGTCATTGTTATGTATCATATACCTATTATTGGAACTGATACATAGTGCTCTAATTATAGAACATTATGATTTATGTATCAAGATTATTATTGGATAATATATACATATACAACCTTCTATGTTGGATAAGACTGAACAAATATTAAAGATTGTAGATTCATAATACAATTGATTTGGTACTGTAAATAAAGCCTTTTAAATTTGAATAAAATTGAAGATACATTGTAGAACTTGATACATATAAATGATACATTAGGTAGTGTTTATGTATCAAATACATTTATATTGAATAGGATAAACAATACTCAAAGATTCAACAACATTGGGATTATGTATCAATACCTTAAATGTGAACATGATACATTGTATAAAATAAAGACTATTGTAGCTGTGATGTATCGGAGTAGTGATAACACTAACAAAGTCTAATTTAAGAATCAAAATAACTGAGATACATTGAAAATCTACAAGTTTGATAGTGATGTCGTGCAAATCCAACTTTTCCCTCCTTTTTTGGGCATTTTTTTAACAATAGATTTAGAACTCGAGCATGCATCCTTTTTCGACTTTTTCGCTTTCAAATTTTTCATGATTAATGACTTGTTTCGTTGTTTATATCTATTTTCGTGAAATTTTTCATCATGAGAATCCATATGTATCAGAAAATTGTAGATTAAAAAGCTAAAAAGTTTTTTTATTATAAAAAAATGACAATTTAAGAACTGTAAAGAAAAAAAATGATGAAGAAATAGTTCTACCTCTTTAGGAACTAGAAATCGATGAACTGGAGAGAGAATAAATTTGAAATTCAAAAATGGAGTGATGAAGGAAATTGTTGATTTGTGGGACTGATGAAGGCGTGAAAATATGAACAAAAATCGTTGGGTTAGAGGGTTGTGAGTTATGTATATGAAAAAGGAAGGAAGGAAGAAAATATGGATTTTTGTAATAATTTGAAATGGTAGAGAATTTTAGAGAATATGGAAAGAAAGATTGTGTAGTTAGGTAATTAATCAGGCTTAAAAAAGATACTATAATGAAATGTCATCAAGCAATACGACAAAACCTATGCAAACACTCCTATTAAAAGTTTAGGATCAAACAATACGGTAAAACAAGGCTTTACATTCTTAGCTTCTTGGTGAAGAAAGCACACTTGCGAAAAAAATATTTTAATAATTTTGAGGCGATACTTTTAAAAGTAAAAAAACTCAAAAATTAATCGAACCGTACCAATATCGAAGATAAACTGATATGATTGGGATGGTTTAAAAAATCTTATTTTGGTTATACATTATAAAAAAAAACTCGAAAATTTGGAATGGTATAATTTTTTTAAAATAGCCAACTAAACCGTCCCATTGACACCTCTAGGGTGGGGATGGGGGTGACATAAAAAATGAATTTTTTTAAAATTTGAAAAATAATTTTGTTTTTTAAAAAATTGACGGGGGAGGGGGGTTTGACGGGGTGTCCTGCCCGGGGGGGGGGGGCATAAAATGAATTTTATTTAAATTTAAAATATTTTTCAAAAACAACTTTTTTTTAAAAAAATGAC
>JAJOOO010007018.1:0-10651 GCA_029582685.1 Solanum piurae | reverse complement strand
ATATCATAGTTTTGCATGTTCAGTTCGAGCTATCCAGTATTACAGAAACTCAGCCATAATGTGATAACCACTTAATGTATTGGGAGTAGCATAATACCGAGTTGGACTAGGGTTCAACGTACCCATATAGTCTCAGAACTACGAGCCACGTAGTTGTAAGTCCATTCTGTGGGCAATATCAGTTAGTGATCACGCCAGTCATACATCTATACCTTTGGCCGGGTATATTGGGTCCTCTTGATGGGGAGTATACATCGGACTCCATATTTAGCTCATGTGGTTTTATTGTAGATTATTAGTAGCTCCCACAGTTCAGTCAGACTCTATTGCATTGACCACATGTACAGTTCATTCAGTTTCAACATGTTATAAATTGGTCACTGCATTCAGTTAGTTCAGTATTCAGTATCTATATCATGTTCAGATTATGCTCTTGCTTTATTTCTTGTTCAGTTATATGTTTATTTCAGCGTTATTCTATCATGTATGCTTAGTACCTTTCAAGTATTGACGCATACGTGCGCTACATCTTCTCGTGATGTAGGTTCAGGTTCTCAGCATCCAGATCACGCTTAGGTCGGTTCCCAATCTTCATTTCAACAGCATCAGTGGTGAGTCCTCATTCTTCGAGGACTAGTGAAATATTTATCTTTATCGCTTTTAGCCTTTAATTTCAGTTTTGCTAGACCTAGTTGGGGCATGTCCTAACATTTCTAGTCAGTTTAAAGGCTTATTCATACATAGTTAGATTCATCTTAGTATTGAGTTAATATCTTCTTTGTATTAAACTCATCAGTTATCATTTATCTCAATTATAGTATATGGGTATTCCCCATCTTTTCATTTTAATTATGATTTAGCTTCCGCATCAGTTTATTATATTTAGTATGCTCATGATCATGCCAGCAGGGTTATCTTGGGATCACTTGTGATCCTAGGTTCCGTGTCCGCGTCTCGGGGGTAGAGTCGGGGCGTGACAGAGACTATCCATGAGATGTGGCCGAGATTTAAGGCATTACTGCAGCAGTGCCTAACTCATAGAATGTCAGATAAAATGCTATATGAATGCTTCTATAGAGGTCTTAGCCCCGAAAATAGAAGCGTTGTTGATCAACTTTTTGCAGGTTGTTTGATACAACAATCCTATGAAGTAATAGCCCAACTCCTTGATGGCATGATTAAAGCCAATAAGGGAACAGAAAAAGACCAAGAATGGGCCGCATTGTTGACTCAGCTGGATGTCTTGTCCAAGAAGGTCATGGAGTTGGAGGCAAGGTTCAACAAGAAGGACAAGTACCTTCCCTCTCATGAGTGTTAAAAGATGAAGCATCAAGAGGGTGGACAAAAAGAAGAGGTCCTCACACTTATTCTACACAAAATCGAAGAACAAGATAGAGTGTTGAATGAGATAAAAGAGGATATCTTAATACTTAATCAGACGACAACTTCCCATTCCATGATCATTCAGCTACAAAATGCCCAGATAAACCAAGTTTTATTGTGTCTCTACCTACAACATAAAAAGGGGTTGCCTAGTGATACTATGGCCTACCCCAAAAATGAGGTTTGAGCGTGGACTTGCGTCGTGCCACAACGTTAACTAAGGCCCTGCTAGGGAGGCAACTCAAGACCCCTTATTACTTTATTTTTGCTTTAAGAAATAATGACGTGTTGTTTGTGTTAGTCGAAGTGGGAAAGTTGTTGAAAAGGGCAGGTTGGCGAGCAAAAGCTCCAGTCGGCGGATCGCCGAAAAGGTTGGCGACCCCGACCTAGACAACCATTGGACTTAAGATAATTGTACATTGGAGTCTATAAAACTTGGCGAACCTAGAAAATTATTGGCAAATCGCCGACCAGGTCGGTGATTTCGATCTAATCCGTCGTTTGGACCCCCATATCAACTGAGGGTTATGTAACCTTGGTGAGGTAAGTGACCACTCGACGTTTTTCCGAATAGGTCGGCGAGCACCACTAATGTCTCCGAATAGGCGAGAACTGAATGGTTTTTAAAAGGACAAAGGCTTAAATTTTCAAACTCTACACTTTCCCTCGCTTTCGACCTTCACAACCTCACACCCATTTAGTATTTTCTAGATTTCTTGCGTTTTTACTGTATTTGAATTGTAGATTGGTGCTCAGAGTTGAATTACATTGCCACCTACCATTTCAATTTTATTTATTGGGCATAAAAAGTTGGTTTTATGAACCCTGAGATTATTTTTATCGATTTGTACTCTTATACAAATGATCTTATATTTTTGTCGTGTGTTGGGCCTCTGAGATAGGATTAGTATGTTTAAATGTCTGCTTTGAATTGATAATCTTGCCCGTAATGTTTTGATTTATGAAATCCCGTATTTTTGTGCGTTAAATTGAACTAAATGTTGTGGGGTTGTGCTTGCATGTTATTTAAGTTAGTTGGGTGAATTCTGAGTAGCCAGTATTTGTGTCGAAAGACGTAATTTGCCCAAAGATAGAGCTGGTGATATCACGCTTAAGGGAAAAAGTTGTAAATTGGCCAAATTTGGCAAAATCGGGAGAAGTTTGAGTATCCCGGGGAAATGGGTGTTATGGCTCTTGTCTTAATTTGAGTAGTGCATGTTTTGATTTTGTTTTCGGGGGTTGCGGGGTTGAATTCAAGATGATGGGTTGAAAGTAGGCACATTGGGTCGTTTGGTGAGTTGGGTCGAGCTAGCCGAACCACTCGACAGTTCGCCGAAATTCCCCATATCTCTTTTAATTTCATGTTTAATGTGTTTTTGGGCTCTGTAACTTTCGATGAGAAACCTGAGGTCGCCGAAGGCACTCGATGACTCACCGAAAGACTTATTGTTCGCCCTTTGTCTGCACCCCTGAACCCTTTTTGCACCTTAACTTTTGGCGGGCTAACCCATGCTCGCCAAAAGGTCCTTCCTATCGCTGACATGCCAGCATTTTAGAGCCGATCCGTTAGGCAAGCCCGATCTAGCTCGCCAAAGTGATTCGGCAACTCACCGACTGGTTCGACGATTCTGTCTGCAACTATTTTTTTGTGCTTTTGTTTGAAGGTTTTCTAACTTTTTCCTGATGTTTTGCAGATATGGTAAAGAACAATACTGTCATGCCACCCCAGAAAATAGCATGGGATATCACAATAAATGAAGGGGGGGTCAAATCCTCCCAAGAATGGAAGATAAGAACCTCCACCTGGAGATAAAGGCAAGGGCAAGAGGTCCATTTCTTACAAGGTGACTACTCCCCGAGGCCCCTATATTCCTTCATGGTTCCGGGGATTCTATGAAGTTGTGCAGGTCTTTTTGGCGGATACACCCTTGGCAGCTCCTAGTGGGTCTAGTACTGTTGTTTCTTTTGAGGTGACTCCGGGTACTGATGCCCAAGTCCGGACTGATGCACCGGGCACTGATGCCCAGACAGATAGAGCGACTGTGTAGACAAGATCCCCTTTTTACCTCTCTCTTTGTCTTACTTTATTTCACTTTTGGATACTTTTGTTTGCATTTGAGGACAAATGTTTTATTTGTGGTGGGGTGAGGCCAATATTTTGTTATCTTGTGACTCTCTGGTTTTGTTTATATATTGGGTTTTTTAACTGAAATTGTGTTTTATACACTGCATCTTGTGGATGTTTGAGCTTGTAGCTCCATATTTTCATTGTAAATGATTTTTAACCCCTTCCAAAAAAATTACCACCTCTTGTTTGTCTTGAATGTGGGTGTTCTTTTGCAAATTTGAGTATCGGTTTTGATCAATACCGATGACTTGAATAGTATTCATAATCGAACAAAAATGAATGTGCGGCTACGATGAGGCCAAATGAAGTTGCATAGCCAATATGTGAACTCTTTGCATCTCGTTGTGACTAGCCAAGTATTGAATTGAGTCTCTTGTGATGAACATTGCACACTAGCGAAAGTGTGGAGTCTTGTTTGACTTTGGTATCAATGCCTTGTGTGTTGAGCTTACTGTGAATCATGTGTGATGACACCTAAAATTTTCTGCGTTGGTCCGGCTGACTAAGTGATGCAATCTCTTGATATGATCTTAGGCAACTTTAAAGAGTGTGGAGCAATTTGACATTATACCTCTTTTATGGCCTACCTTGTGAGTGTGTGAACTCCTTTTGAGCACCCTTTGAGCCTTAACCTTTTCTTGGAAGAAACTTGATGAAAACATAACCTTTATTGATCCAATACCCATAATCCTCATGATTTGTGATTTGTTTGAATAGCCAACTTAGGCCAAAAGCCTAAGTTGGGGGTGTGGTGAAAAGAGGAGGTAAATAAAGGAGTGTAAGAAAGTCCCCTTTTACCCATGTTTTGAGAAAAATGGAACCCTTCCAAACAAAAAAAAAAGAGAAAAAGAAAAAAAGAATGAAAAAGTTGTGGAATAAAGTTGTGAAAATACAAAAAGAAATGGGGTTTCCAACAATCCATGGAAAGTGAATAATGGGATGACTCGTGAGCACGAATGAAAAATGATGAAGAAAAGGAAAGGAAGTGTTGTTCACACCACATCTCATGAGGACTATAGCCATTGTGCCTAAAAGACCATACATTTGCACTCAACCCCGTTACAAGCCTTGAAAAGACCTTTTTGGTCTTGAGTGAGCTGAAACAAATATTGGTTGGAAAATACGGGCAAATCTATGGGTGAAATCATACATTGTGTTCATCTTTATGAGTGTGAGTGTTGCATTTGTTTCCGAAGCTTTATATTATGAACCATTGTGTGTGAATATGGAATCATTGTTTGTGTGAGGGAATTATCTTTGTTGAGCTTGAACTTGCATTTGAAGCATATGAGCTTGAGATTATTTGATAATGGTGAGTCACAACTTGAGTCTTTGAGTGCACAATTGATCCTTGCATGAGTAAGTTGAGTCTTTTTGTGTGCATTCATGATTGAATCTTGTGGAGCACTGTTTGAGACATCCTTTTTGAACTGCTGAACTTGAGTTTTACTTGAGGACAAGCAAAAGTTTAAGTTGGGGGTGTTGATAAGTCCACGATTTGGACTCATTTGGGGCTTTATTTGAATAGATTTAGTGCCCTCAAAAGCATATTTTGTGCCAATAACTGATGCAACAAGATGGACTTTACCGAGGCTGAGAATGGACCAACTATTAAATCTTGGGTGGAAATTTCTTTTACCGAGTTCTCTAATCCTTGAATTTTAGCTATTTCAATTGAGGAACAAAGCATAGACACTAATGAGCAAAATGGAACAAGGAAGCTGAAAAGACGAAGAAAAGAAGGCTTGAGGATCGCCTAATCCATTGGGCGAATCGCCGAATGGCCTTGGCCACGCCTAAAGTTTCAGTGTGCCAAGCCAAGAAGAAGAAACTCAAGTAGGCGATCGAAATGAGCAGTCGGCGAGTCACCAAACGGTTCCACGATACAGTGTCATATCGCCCAAAGTTACAGAACTTGACGATGCTGAAGGCAAAAGCAAAACGGCGATGATAATGACCAAAGGAAAGATCGTCAATTGGATCGGCGATCCCGACTAACTGCGCCGACTAAACCTTCACAACACACTTTTTGAGAACTATAAATACCTTTTAAAAATTTTAGCTTAGTATCTGATTCAACATTCAGTAGTTTTTGAAGTTTAGAGCTTAGAATTGAATAGAGAGACAATATTTTCTTCGCTTTGAAGATTTGAAGATTTCCAATTCTAAGAAATTGGAAGTGGGTGTTGAAGATTCTTCATCTTAGACCTTTGTAAAGAATATATCAATCCTACATAGTTGATGGAAACACAACTCGGTAACGATTTTTACCTTTTTACTATGTCTAGCTAAAACCCCAATTCTTGGGGTGTGATTATGTGATTATGGGTTGATTTAATTGCTGGGTATTGTTAATTGATAGTTTATTTTCTGTTTAAAAGTGATTTCGTTTAGAAATTATGGTTGAATTTAATGGGTTGTAGTTGCAAATACAATCTTAACTTCGTGTTTTTGGCTTGCTCGAGAGAGAGGTTTTAAAATCAAAATTACTTAATCGACGGTCTGTGGGTATTGGGTTGTCATGGGTTCAGCCCGAGAGAGTGAATCGTAAACCTTTTTCCACACATTCAGCTCGGGAGAGTGAATGGACTAAAGCGAATGTTGTGCTTCATTGCCTCTTATTGGTGTTCGAGAGAAACCAATTTGATTCGGGGTTAATTGTTCGAGAGAAAGTTTATCCCTACTAAAGTCTAGCTTATTCACTGATTTGCATCTATTTACTATAATTGTGATTACTCGGTTGTTTACCTTGACCCATAATCCTATCACATCCCAAGAATCCCGTCTCCATATTCATATTTTCGTGTTATTTACTATTTTAGTTGATAGTACAAACAAACCTCATTTATATTTGACACTTGTGTCACCTATAATTTAAACCATGCTTTTATTCGTAGATGTTTTTAGCTATGATTAACTTGAGCATATCTATGTTTTTTCTATTGATTCTTGAGTACGAACCATTCCCTTGAGATTCAACCCCAACTCACTAGTTGGGTCATATTACTATTGAACGATCGTTGATGCTTAGTATTGGATGATGTATCTTTGATAACGTTTAATCATATACGTGTAGCCAAGACATTAGGATTAAGGAATCCATAAGGCATTTTGGAATCGAATTCGGGTAAGTAGAACTCTCAAAATTGAACTTGGCGTGAAAGGTATGAGCTGGAACGTCAAATGAAAGTATTGTATTGTAACAAGGGCCTATTTTTGGATATTGGGTTGCTGAACTTGCGTCGATCTTGCTATAGCCGTGCTCCAACCGCTATAGCGAGGTAAGCTGTTGCTATAACGGTGTCGTTATAGAGAGGTAAGTTGTCGTTATAGCGAGGCTGACGTCGCTATAGCGAGGTTGACGTCGCTATAGCGAGGCTGATGTCGCTATAGCCAGGCTGACATCGCTATAGTGTGGAAATTGAGATTTTATGCAGAAAACTGCCCATAACCCTTATTTTATGTAATTATGTTCTTGAGAACATAGAAGGGCGATTTTGGGCAGCCTGCATCAGTTTTCCTATGAAATTCACCGACAAAGGTAAGAATTCGACTCCCCAATCATGCAAATATTTTCTTAAGCGTTAAAAATTAGGTGGTTAACATTGGGGAAATATTTTAACATGATTTCATGGTGGAGAGAAGCCTTAAGTTGGGGAAGATAATCACATTTTGGCCAAGGTTAGGATTTGTTAGTAATCTGGGTATATTAATAGGTTGTGATTAATTGTTGTTTGTATTTTTAATTGTAGTAAAGAACAAGCCAAAGCACTTCGCAAAGGAAAATTTCGGGCTAGTAGAATTTCCAAGAGGCTTGATTTGAGGTAGGTGATGGTTGTATATTTTTTATTTATGTATGTATGCATGTAGTATCATATTGTGCAATGAATGATATGAATGTATATGAAATGACATGATGTCGGTAATCTCATGCAATGAACTTGTGATTGTGACTATGGTATTTCAAGTGGTCTTTTTCATTGTACTATGTGATTATGCATGTTTGTTGTGCTATGTGATTATGCATGTCTATTGTACTTTGTGATTATGCCTGATTGATTGTGATTGTTGGTTGCCACACTAGTATAGGACATTCTTGGTTGGCTCGGATATCACGTCTGGTATAACTATAGATGATTGCTCGGATACCACGTCTGGTATAATTATGTACGATTGCTCAGATATTACACCTTGTTGTTGAAGGAAGCTTGAAGACTGATGGAACATGTCGAAGGAACAGGTCCATCGAAGAAAGTTGACGAGTTAGAGTTAGAGTCATACTAGGACTAGACTACTAAATCCTAAGTTATGTATGACTAAGCAACTGAATATTGTAGGAGTCGACTAGGATAAGGTATTTGACTTGTAATACTATTCTACTCATGTAAATAATTGTGTTGTAGTAGGATTCCTACTATAACTAGAATATGACTCTTCTCCTATATAAGGAGTTTGTAACTCAACATTATAATCATCAATACAATCCTTGATTTCTCTAATCCTAGACGTGAGATTTTTACATAGTATCAGAGCAATAAAGATTTTCCGCTCTTTAACGTATTAGATCAAAACCAAAACAACCACAATATCGAACCGCAATTGCCCTTTCTACTAACACTTTTTCGACCTCTTCACTTCATCATCTTATTTTGTCCTGCTCCATTAAACTTAAGCCAACGAACTATCTTATATGTAGGACACAAATGTCTCAGTTGATTCAAGTGATGAGATTAACCTACCTCATCACAGAATCACCTAAAGATACATGTTCCACTGGATAGATTACTGAGAAAGTTAGAAGGGTGCAGAAGACAACAACATTGTTGATGACTGGGCGGAGAAGAATGGGTTTCTAAGGAGTTGGATCTCAAGCACCTTGACAGAAGAAAGCATGTATTTGATCGTAGGCTGCTCAACTTCCAAAGAGATGTGGGAATGCTTGGACGAAGCTTATCTTCAAGCAACAAAGGATAAGGAGTTTCAGCTCAAACAACTACTGCAAAGTGTGAAGCTAGGAACCAAAACAATGGACGAATATATTAAGGAATTTAAAGGCATATGTGATGGCCTTGCAGCCATTCACAAGCCTGTAGATGAAGACAGCAAAGTGATTAATTTTTCTCGAGGTCTAGGTTTTAAGTACAAGACCGTCAAGACTGTCATGCTAGGTAATGCACCATATCTTACTCTTAATCAATTTGTTAATGCTCTCACGGGTTTTGATATGAGGGAGGATGAAGAAGAAGTGCCTCAACAAAACCATAACATGGCATTCTCTGCCCAAAAAGGCAGGGGAAGAGGAAACTACTCTCAAAGAAGAGGAAACAATAATTTCAATTCCAGAGGAAGAGGCTTTAAGCCTGCTGGGCAAGGAACAAGTTTTTATAACAACAGAAATGGACCAGGTCCTCAGAACAGTCCTAGTATAACTAGAATATGACACTTCTCCTATATAAGGAATTTGTAACTCAACATTATAATCATCAATACAATCCTTGATTTCTCTAATCCTAGACGTGAGATTTCTACACTTGTATGTTACTACAATTTGGATTGGATTCCGTTAGAGGACCAGATATGTGTTTGAGGTCCCATGAGTGGACTAGTATTTGCATTATGTGTTGCCAATCTGTGTTTAAAACAGTACCACTGGTTTAAAAAAACTTTGCAGAAACACGAATTACCAAAGTTTAATGAACCAGTGAAAAAAATAGAAGAACAAAAATTAATTCACAAAACTAAAATCTGTAAAATATATCAGAATCTGTAAAATATATCAGAATCTGTAAAATCAAAACAGAGAGAAGACCAAGCCCACTGAATGCACAGTGTCCCCTTAAGGAAATTATTCCCCTCTAGTATCCGAGGTTTGATTTGGAATATGTCCTCTCAGGATAGAATGATCTCAATCACCAATGCATTGATACCCAAAATGCTGGTGTCAGCGAGCCACTCAACGGCAGTAAAGTACACGAAAATTATTTATGCAGAAGAAGAAGAAGAAGAAGAAATTAGAAATTTTCGTAAGTAAAAATTCTGAAGAATAACTGGTATTTATAGCCAAGAGGAACTGGTTTCGAAAGGTTGCAACCTTTCAGAAACCACATGACCATTTCAGAAAGTTTGCAACCTTTCAAACGGTCACGGTTGTTCCTGAAAGTTGCAACCTTTCAGAACAGTCATCTCCAACGGTGAGAAATTCAAATAAAATGGGAAAGTAATTTAAATAAAACGGGTCACGCAGATTCAAGTTGGGTCGGAACATTTTGGTTAATTAACTAATTAATTGAAATGTTTTTGCGATTTAATTTAATTTAATTAATTAAATAAATAATTAAAAAAAAACTTTGTCCAAAAAATAATCTCTCAATCGATCCAAAGCCAAAGCTGAAGCCGAGTCAAGCGAGCGACGACGACGACGGTGTGAGGGGGTCCCTCTTTCCAACCCTTTTAACAATTAATAGGAGTGTTTCTCTATTTAAACTCTTCTATTTTTATTTCCACCACCGATGAGGGAGAAATGCCTTTTTACTAAAGCATAAGAGGACTTTTCAAGCTCCTCTATTTTTATGTTCCCTCCATTTCCCATTAACTCTTTCTATTTACCCAACAATCCCCCACATGAATGGGGAATGGTTATAACATAAGGAATGCACGGACAAGTGTGTACTTTACAAGCAAGGATCAATTGAATCTGGATAAGTAGGTTTCCCCTTGGACTTTTTATAGTGAACATATGTTGGATATACTCGATCAATCGGTAGATGCGATATTTTTGGACCGTCGAGCTTTGGTGTATACCAAGACAACCATATGTCACACAATTAACCCTTTACCATTTATGGGTCTTACGGTTGTGTTCGTTTCAGCCATGAACACCTCCTGGTTTCATGAGTGTATAGAGAATAGGCTTTTGACATAAAATTCTCTATGAAGCGGATTACACTTCATACTCACATAGGTGATTTCTAACCGTGTCATCTCGTAGATACACTATTTGGTCAAATCTGCCAAACTTAGCAAATCATTAAAAACTCTAAGCTTTATTAACTCATTAACAAGCCTTAAAGTATTAACCTTAAAGTATTAATCTTGTCTTCATCATGAGAATGGATTGAGTTGATTGACAATGTTGAACCG
>JAJOOO010007017.1:0-12253 GCA_029582685.1 Solanum piurae | reverse complement strand
TTTTAATAGTTTTCACAACTTATAATTTCTTATGCTTATGAAAAAATACAACTTAACAAATCTAAATTAAATGTGCAAACAAAATTTCCACGGCAAATCAATCTAATTTCAAAAATCACGTCCAGGCCTGACCTAAATTTAAAAAGTTAGGTTATTTTGTGCCAATTATTAGCCATAATATGCCATGCTGAATTTCCTTTCAATTTTTTGAAGCAGTCATACTTTTTTTTTTTGGAAAAAAGAAAAAGAAGTTGGGGGTAGGAAAAATGGAAGAGTGAATTATAAGATAAAAAGTCAAAGTTTCACTAATAAAAATTAAATTTAAATACCTAACTAACTAAGCTACTTGTATTGCTTGCTTCAAGACATTTGAAGTTCGCTGACATAAGAACTGCCAAGCCCAGGTCAAGGTCCAGCCCATTCCTTGTCAAATGTCTCATTTTTTTAATTGGACAAATTACAGAAATCACATACTTTTAAAGTAAAATTACAATTTATTCATTAAAAGTTTATAATTACAGAAATCCCTCAAACGGATACAATAATATAAGCGCTGAAATATTAATCTGATGCGCGAGATACATTAATCGTTAAGTATTACATTTTATACATGATACACTAATCTGATGCGCGAAAATGAGGAATTTTGTAGATTTGTAAAACTTATAGGGGATAATGGTAATAAGTAAACTAAATGGTGGGATTTCTGTAATTTTTCCTTTTTAATTTTTAGTAATGATCCTTTTTATTTCTTTATAATTTATGAATCTTTTAGTTTAGGGTCTAAAGATTTCGTATGAGCAAATTAATTTTATTTCTTTAGAAAACATTAGATCACAAGCTAACATTTTATAAACGTTAATTAGCAGACAATTTAATATTTTTGTAAATTTCAAAGATTATATTTGCACAATTTTTAAAAATTGAGACGAAAATATTAACCTAAAAAGGAGACGTTTATATAAATGAACCATTTTTACCATAGTCAAAAGGCAACAATAGGTCCCATGTCTAAATTACTAAATACACCTTCTAAATACCCAATCTACCTTAAGTAGTAATATTCTGTGTATGCGCTAAATTAAGAGTTTTTGATTTTTCAAGTCATTAAATTATATAGGGATCTAACTTTCGTGCAACGATGACATAAAACTTATTTTACACTATCATATTATGGTGACTTATAATGACTGATAACACTTCCCAATTACTCATTATATCCATGTAGTACTCAAACTTATTTTGCACAAATATGGGAAAAGTATTTCAAATTGGCAAAAAATGAATCCAAGAATCTTAGTAGGTGTGGCGGATCATCCAATAACGTGTTCAGAATTTTTATAAAAGTGATTTCGATCTATTATCACAATTTTATTTGTAATTAATTTTAGGACGTAGGATTATTGGGTTTGATGCATTAATTTATTCCAAATCGATGTTTATGTTGCATCTTTTCTAGCAAGTAGTATCACATACCTTAAGAGTATCTTTGCCATTGAAAATCACCGCCCTTTATCATATATTTGTGATAATAGAGACAGAGACAGAACTAGAATATAACTCTTACAAGTTCGATCGAACTCAATAACTTTGATTCAAACTTTGTATTTATTTTGAAAGAATGATTCAATACATAACTTAAATGAATTCAAATCTTAATCTATAAACTTTAGATTCTGATTCCGCATCAAAATATAACTATAAGTGATTTATAACCCATAGTATGAACGGCAACTTTTGCCGAAATTTTTTTATTCCTTTATTTTTTTCATGTTAAATGAAGCACTTTCTCCTCATTTGGACCTTTTAAGCCATGATTTGATGTGGAGAATTGCAACTGATAAACAAAATCATTGCGTATGTCATAGTTTATGATTTTGCCCTCCTGAAGTTTTTTATTCTAGTTCAAGGGGTAACAAACTATTACCGTTTAATTCATGACACGATCTAAACATTGTTTGGTCACGAGTTCTAAACATTGTTAGAACACGAATTTGGTGAAGCACCAAATCTATTACATATATAAAAAATATTGTCATTCTGCTATTCCCATTAACAAGAAATTAATCACTATCAAATTCTGCTATAATCCAACAATGTACACTTTGCTGAGTGTGAATAAGCTGTATTAGCTTGATTAAAATTCAGAACCTGTTGTATTGTATTAAATGTGGTAACCAATGTTATGTACCATAAAAATTGGACTATAGCCTAAGTACCTAATCACTAAAATAATAGTAAACCAGAGACCCCTAAAAGACATCCTCAAAAATCTGGAAAATCTGCTTCTGGCTCTGGTTGTTGAAATCACCTAACAGTAACCCAGTCATCATCAGAACACCATTCAGATTCTGTACTAAATTCACTCACTAACCCCATGAGCCTCTCCGCCGGCGAAGTAGACCAACACCCACAGCTCAAATTCAGATTTTCTTGATTTTCCGGCGAGGGTAGAAAAGTAATTGAACATGTTACCGATGATTGAGCACATTCATCAGATACCCAATCTGGGAAATCAAATGGGCATTTAGGAGATATTGATGAAACACCATTCTTGATTTCTTCATTTAATAATGTAACAGTATCATGATCAGCCACAAAAGGATGTTTTAGAAGCATCTCAGCCGTCCATCTCTTTATTGGATCTTGAACAAAGCATTTGCTTAGAAAATCCTTTCCTTCTTCCGATAGTTCTTCAGGGATTTGAGGCAACTGATTTTTAACCCCAATTGCCATTAACAATTCTGTAATATCGGAGAATCTATAAGCTGGAACTCCGGCAGCCATCTCAGCTACCACACACCCAAGTGCCCATACATCTGCCGGAGTACCCTGTTCGCCGCCGGTGACCATCTCCGGCGACATGTACAATGGGGTACCCCTCAATTCACACCGCAATTCATCATCTTTCTTGATTCCAACTCTCTTTGCCAATCCAAAATCAGCAATTTTCACTTTACCATCTTCACCAAGAAGAATATTTTGAAGCTTAATATCACAATGAGCATACCCAATTTCATGTACATACTGAAGCCCTCTGAGTATACCTTTTGTATATCCACTAACTTCAAATTCCGACAACTTATAATTCTCCGATTTCTTGAGCTTTTCCGCTAACGAACCTCCAGTAGCATACTCCAGCAACAAATTATACAAACTTTCACCATTTTCAAACGAATAGCTCTCACCGAAACATCGTATGATATCTGAACACCCATTGAGTTCATCCAAGATTTTTTTCTCGTTCACGAGCGAAACAGAGTGAGAAACCCCAGATGATTTCACTACCATTAATGGAAGAAATTGAGTACTCTGTTTTCTGGGTATTGCAAAATTAACTTTTCCAAAGCTTCCATGACCAACAGTTTCACCACGAACCCAATCCATGGAGAATCTTTACAAAATTTCGTCAATTTTAGGGATTTTTTTAAAGGTAAAGAGTGAGAGAGAAAACAGAGGAGTCTGCAAGTCACAACGAATTCTGTTTTACACACGCTAAATATATATACTCCTTCCATCCCATATTATATATCATCTTTTTTATTTGCACTTCCATTAAGAAATAAAATAATTTTATCCTTATATCCTTATTTAATGTTTGCTTATTATAACTTTGTAATAAATGATGAAATGTTAGATTTCAAAAATATAAATGCTTCTGGATAACTATTTAAATTTTAGAGTTTATTTTTGGAGCCAAATTTTTTCACCAATTGATCCAAAAAAATTGAAAAATCAAGTTTTTTCCACCTCAATATTCCTATATATTTTGTGTAAAATGTTTTTAAATATTTTTATATATAAATTCTTCAAGCAAACATGACAACATCACAAAATATTCAAATTTCATTACTTCAAATTGATCTAAATTTTCCTTTGAACTTTTTGAAATGTCACCTTCCTTGATAAAATTTGTTGAAGCTTCTACTTTCAAAATTATTTTGAATTTTTTTTCATCTTTAATTTTTAATTTGCTTGTTGATATTTTTTTTCAAAATCAGATTTTATAGAATAAGTAGTGAATAAAGAAAGTAGTTAATTAATGAATGAAGTACTCTCCCAATGAAATTAATTACTTGTAGATTTACTAGGTTAGTCAAAGTAAATACATTTTCAAGATTAATTAATTAATCTATCAAGGATATAATGGGCAAAAAATGGTAATTTATGCATAAATTTTAGAAAATGACATATATTGTGGTCTATTTATTTTTAGAAAGGGGTGACATATAATATGGGACGGAGGAGTATATATGTGTTTTTTTTTTGGACAGTTTTCCTTTTTTGTTTCCGTGAGGAAGTGGGTATATGATTTTACCATAATAATAATATGGGAGAAATAAAGTATGATAAAAAGAAAAAGAAAAGAGCACGTGTTTTTGGAAATATATTTCTTCTTAATTTGGTTGAAACAGAAACAGCGTACCGAAATGTTAATTTAAAAAACGTGGTTTGTTAAGGTGGGAAAGCATTAAATAAAACGAAAAACATGAAATATTAAAGATCCTTCAAGGACCACGCGGACAACTTCATAAACGACATTACGATACCATGAATTATAGTACCTAAACAACGTGTTTAGTGTTTAATCTTAAAATAATTTTAAAAAACACCGTATTTGATTTTTTTGGTTTTTTACTTTTACTTGAAGAAAGGGCAAATACACTTACCATAATTGATATATTTCCTTTTCTGGAAGGAAAAGAGATATTTAGCTAATTCTTTTCTTGAAGGAAAAAGTTTTAATTTTTTATAAATTGAGATTTGGTATTACAATGTACCTTTTAAAGAGTAAATGTTACTAAAATAATAAATGTACTTTAAATATGATTTTAGCTTAAATATACTAATGATATAAGTTATAATTTAATGTGTTATAGCTTGTAGATTGTATGCCATATTTTTTCAAGTGTAATTAGTTTACTTAGGACTTGTATTAATATAATATTATCTTTTAAATATTCCCATACTGTAAAGTTTATTTAAAATTTTCAAATATATAAAATTAAACTATTAATAAACGGGGTATGCGTTTCATGTGGCTAACAGGGTTAGGCCAAATGTCGTAGCATTTGTTGCTCTTTCAATTTGGTATTTTGAAACTTTCTTCCTCTTTACTTCTTACTCCACATCAACTTCACTTGCAAATTTTGGGTTGGATTAATGCGCCTTATTTATTTTTATTAAAATAAGGACATCTAATTCTGAATGTTAAAAATGTACATAAAATTTTAGATGTCTGAATCTGAATTCCTATCTGAATACTACATGATTAGGTTGAATATATTGATAGATACTTAATTTCTAATAAAAAATATTTAATAGAAATATTTTATCACATGTTCATATACTCAATCTGAATATGTCATAGTTCAAATATCTGAGTAAAATTTACTTACAAATTTAAGGAATATATCGATATATTTGGCTAAACAATTAGTATAAGTTTGTGTTTTCAACATGATCGAGATACATAAATTTGTCTTTATTTAAAAATTACTCATAAATTTAAAATCTAAAAAACAATACTAAATTAATACCATAGAAATAGAATATTTTTACAAATCATATGACAGTTGGGATTGGTGAAAACTAATAGTGGTGGTTGTAGGTCTCGATTTTGGATTTTCGTTGTGTGGGTGATGATGGTAATTAATTATAGCTAACAGTAATAATTAACAATGGCAGTTGATGGTAACAATTAATAATTGTGATGAGCGATAATGATAGTCAATGGTGACAGTAAATGATAAAGGTGGTTGACGAGATATGGTGGTGGGTGATGACGATAATTGTTGTTAGCGATCGTTGGTTGCGATGATTATAAATTTTGGCTAATGGTGGTGTCGGCTAGCTGTGTTAATTGACTAGTGGTTCTAGATGATTGATGGTGATAATTGTAAATGATGGCTAATAATGATGTTGATTAACTATAGTGATGGTTATAAATAGTAGATAGCAGTAATTAATAATGATGGACTCAACGATATTTAATCGTGAAAGTGATATGAAATAGTAATGATATGTCATCTTTATATAAATTCTAGAATCTTAATAATATTACTACTTCATTATAAATCATATTTTTTTAAAGTAATCCAGAGTCGATTCCTATTTATAATGGTTATCTATATAACCTACAGTTTTTTAAAATATATTTTCCCAGCTTAATTAACGCTGGTCATTATACAACGTAACCACTGGCTGCGTTTACCATATAATTGTTTTAGATATCTCAATATATATTTTTTGAAAAGAAAAACAAAAAAACCTCATCAAGAAGAGATTGCATGTTTTTAAAATACTAAAACGTGCCAACAAATTCCTAAAACTTATCGTTTTAAAAATGAGAAACATGGTGCACGATATTGCAAAATTATTTAAATAACTCGATTTATTAGTCCATAATCTATAGTTGTATTAAAAAATCGATACTTGTCCAGAGAGGGATGTTAGATGTATTATTGGATTTGATTCACACCTACAGCTTATTATAAGATTAGCTTCATTAATAATTTGGGTTAATGTATACTACTTACTGTCAGAATTATATATAATCAAATATGGTTGCCTTTTATATCTTTAAGAAATAGTCAAAAAATTCCACTGGAATATGTTTAACGTGCAATAGTTTTACTATGAATAGTGACAAATATAATCCATTTTTTTTATTGTTATGATAGTGCTAGTTGTAATATTGTATTCTCAGATCTCTTGCAATATTATTGAAGGGTTGAAGCTATATATTAAAAAAACAAAAAGAAAAGGATCAGAAAAATTAATTTCTAGGCTGGATGAGCTAAGTTTAACCAAATTATGAAGAAAGGATAACTTAAATATTACTTGACTTGAATCTATTGTAATCTGAAAAAAAATAAAGAATCCTAATTCCCATGACTCATAATGTAATGGAAAAAATTGGCACTATTATTCCTTTCTTCATAAGCTAATTTATAGAGATAGCGATCCTAATTTTAAAATAAATAAGAGAACATGTAATTGTTTATTTTAAAGAAAGAAAGAAACATATTTTAATTATCACTAAGGAAGAAATTACAATTTCATTATTCCCTTTTACTTGTTTAGTTTACATTTTGCATTCTCCTTAATTAAGTGTTTATTTTACCAAGTTTTCCTAATTAATTATCCTTCAGTCCCTTCGGGAACATCCGATAAAAATAGAAATCTAATTAAACTAACAATCTCTAATAAATTTGAAAATGATTACTTAATATAAGAGTAGTTTCCCCTCTATTGATTCTAAAATTGACATGTAAAAAATAAGATAAATTTTTAATAGAGGGAGTACTATCATATAGAAAAGAATTTGCATTTTAATTTGTATGGCAAGAGCATGGAGAAGGAAAACAATAAAAGGATTTGAGAGAAAAGTAATATATTAATTGGGATATATATATGTTGTGAATGAAAATAAAAGCAAGGAACCCCACACAAGTGGAGAAGAGAGGACACAGCTATATATTTGAATCATAATTCATGTGGAATTACTAAGCACTATCTACCAACAATTAAGGACCCCATACTATTTTCTTAGCTCCTCACATGCAAATGAATCCACCCTTTCCCTCCCTTAGGAGCCACACATTCTTTTGCATTTCTTTTCTTTCCAAACATAACTGTAATTTTTCTGTTTCAATTTATGTGATAAAAAATATAAGTAGAATTGTAATTTTTCTTTTCTTGATTGCCCATTGTAAATGATTATCTCATGTCCCAATTTTGAAAAAAAATTACTTTCTAGAATAAAAAGGTGCAAAAATAGTGTAGTAAGTATTCACTTATTTATTGAAAATGTATTAAAGAATTAATAAAAGTAGAAAATTACTCTTCTTATTAATAATATTTTCTTAAAGCCCATACAAAAATTTATGTAGACAACTAAATGAAAATAGTAAGTTAAAGGTATATATATATATATGATATGACCAGAAAAATAGGAAAGGGTACTCTGTGAGATTCCTCGCTTTGCGGCGCAACTGCAGAAGCAGCGATACTGTTTGTTTGATGCTTTCACCAAAACTCCCTCTACCTTTTTGCTATGATATGACCTATGACCACTTTAATACCACAATAAAATTTTGTAGATTTTATCTATACTATGCTATTTTTGGCTTTCCAAAATAAATAAGTACTACTCTATATTCTACTAAATTTGTATATACCAATCAAGATAATGCTCTACTAATTACTAATATTCTATTTTAATTTGTATTTTTTATGACCTCCTCTATAAGGTCATGTTATTGGTAAGTTGTAACTGCATCATTTGGCTAACTCCCTTTCGTTATTGTTTATTTGGTCTACCTCTACCTCTTATCGAAATCATCTATAACCAACCTCTGACATTAGGTTATCCGTGCATCTCATTTTCTCATGCCTAATCGATCCATATAAACTTCGTTTCTCACATTTTTTCCTCCATCAAAGTTACTCTTACCTTATCTCGAATATCTCAATTTCTAATTATATCTCTTCTAGTGTACCTAGAGTTTTTGGTCAAAATCATCCCTAAATTATACTTCAAACTTAGATTACATCCTTAAAATATCATTCTCACTAGAAAATATTTTTCAAGTATTTAAAGGTTTAACAATTTTCATCATTCTACTTGAATTTGTCAAAAAAACTAACAGACCCCACAAAAATCAATTCATACCATTCGTATTTATTATTTTGAGATATGCCAAAATATTATCCTGAACTTTTTTGACAATTGAGTTTAGCATTATGCAAAATCTTTTAATTTGACAGTTTTTTTCATTTATTTTTCATGTGATTTAATATTAAAAATTATCAGTTGAAAGATGGAGATTATGATGGAAATTGACAAATATCTAAGGATGTAATTTGTACGATCCCTTAATTTTTTGACAATATCAATTAATTTGGAGGATGTTTTCTTTGATACAAAACAAAAATGACCTTGTATTTGAGGACAAAGGTTATTTTGGTTTTGTTCTCAAATACAGGGATAAGATTTAGTCCATCCCATATGTGATTAAAGACATTTGTCCAACTTACAAATACTCAAGGGCGGACCTAGTTTAGAAATTACAAATTCATGCTAATCTGATAATTTTTTGTCCAAACTATGTTCCTATATGTATATGCATTAAATTTCAGTACATGTTATATGCATGTATCTATAAATTTGACTAACGAACTCATATATTAGTGTATATCAACTTGATACAATCTATACACTTTAAACAATCACGAGTTAATCGATCTTTGGAGTTACGTACTCCTTTTCAATTTAAATTTCACAAAATCGTTTTTCAATTTCAATGAAATATTATTATCCAAACGTAGTGGGCTTAGATTTTTCCATTTCCATGCAAATTATAATTAAATACAAGATGGGCATGAAATTAAAGTAGGGCCACCAATAGTCATGGACAAGGATCATGCAAGTAAGATACATGCCATTAGCTAGCTAGTGAGTAGTGACTGTGACTGTGACTGACCCAAAAATTTGGTAGTATAAATATTACACTATATATTATATGGTCAATGCAATGCACCTGGGGCAATAACATGTGCACATGTTCTTAATTCCCAAAATTTGCATGAGGGCAACAAATAGAACTTGCTTGTAGGTATGGGATTGCTCATCAACTTACATTAAGTACTTTGCAATTTGCATTTCTGAGGATTTTCTCATGATACATCGCTTTCTCTTTCTTTATTTTCAGTTTTAATTTGGTCGATGGAGACCCTTTTGTTCCATCACAATAAATACATACATATATATATATATATATATATATATATATATATAATATAAAAATGTAAAAATTATTTGATCAAAATAATATACATACACTTGTAATAAAGAAATAGACTATTACAACTAAAATCATCTTGTAAATTACACTATTGCCTTGCTAAGACTAGCTAAAATACCATATTCTATTAAGTCAGTTATAGTAGAGCAGGAATCTAGAAAACTTCAAATTAAGAGGTCATACTATGCCAACTACGCTTGGTTAAAGCTTTATCCCAGTTTGTTTCATTTTCTTTCAAGTCTAGTAGAATCACTATGATAGTTTTCCCATTCTCTCCGACTGATGTGCTAGATCTTCTATCTATTCAATTGACTCTAAAGTTAGGAAGACTGTCTACCTTCGACTGAAAGTGTCTTCGCCTATAACTCTTCTTTGCGTCCCATACTTTTTTATATAAAAGAAATTGGGAGTAGGGGAAATGGGGAGGGGATTACAATGCGGGAATCAAACCCTCACCAACAAGGTGAGAGTTCAGATAGCCAACCAACTGAGCTACTAAGATTCCTCATTGCATCCCATACTTGTGTTGTGTCATTACAAGAAAAAAGAGATGTTCAATTGTTTTCTCTGTCTGTAGGCAAACTGGACAACTCTTGTCTTCAATCATGTCCCATCTAACCAATATGTCCCTTGTATACAATTTCCTTGTGCTATTAATGTCTCCAAGAAGATCCATCTAGAGGTGTGCCTGTCTGCTTACCTCAACGTTGAAGTGTGTCAATTTTAAGATGAACGTGCCCATATAATCCCAACTTTTTATTCCCCTTTTTAGTTTATGACTTCTTTCTCCTCATCCCACGCATTATATAAATTAGAGATAAGACCTAAAAATACACCTAAATCATAGTAAATTGTCAATTACATATATAATCTATGTGGAGGTTCTACCAGTCTATAATTTTATTTCATTTTATATTATTTACTCCCTTCACTAATTATCTGAAAAGAAAACAAGTTAAAACGCACCTATATTATACAAAAAGGGAGGCATTTTAATGTCTTATTTTATTTGATTCTTTTATGTTCAAACTGATCGGATTTCATAGTCTCTCAAGTCTCAATCTTCTACTGTGGTACGTTGAAATTTCAGTTTATATCTATATATATATACATTTTAATGGAGCATGAATTTGTTTTATCATATTGTGGGTGTAAATACACCAACACATTTTTTTATAGCTGAAGATGTTCTATACATTTAATATACACGAGAGATGTGAAATACTACTCAAATTTTTAATGCATTTATTTCAGTTACTGTTCTTGCTGAGTCAAGAGACCTGATCCGTTAATGTACAGTGGACACATATATTCTAACAATTTCCTAATACAAATACAAAATTACTGAATTCGTCCAAACACTTAACTAATACCCTCCCTTTAAGTGGAATTTTTACGTGATAAATATTTGAAGAAGTCCCTGCATGACATGGTTAAAAATGAAAAATCAATTAACCACCCACTGGGAAAAAAATTACTTCCGAGTCTGATAAAATTTGGGTTGGTGCTGGTCAAAACTAAAGTAGTAGAGGCAACATGTGAATCCTTTGTATTCGATTCAATGTTGACAAATTAAAGATACATGCCTCCTTCCAAGTGAAATTTCACATGTCCAATTGTTTAAATAGGGACATGTAGCTAGGTAGGTCATACATAAGAAAATATTATATATATAACGATGGTGTAAAAATATGTATACAATTAAAATTATATTTAAGATAAATTAACTATAGGTATAAGGAAAATTATATGAAATAGCAAACTATTAATTCAAATTAAATGCTATAGCATAGTTTATTTTATTTGTAATTCGCAGTAAACATTCCATTTTTTTGCCATTTGGTTCGGTATACAATTAGCCATTTTCGGTATACAAATGTATAAAATGCGTTTGTGTTTGTATAAAGCAAGAGAAAAGTGTATATACAAATACAGATACATATATTTTCGTCCTATACACTTATAATTATACAAATACAGATCTTATTATACAAATTACAATGTATAAATGAATTTATACAAAACTGAACAATTTGTATAAAATTGGATGTATCTAGCAAATTATACAAATCAAAAGCTCCATAACAAACATAAAATTTGCTATGGAGCGCAATTATGCAAACTATAACTATAACATACAAATATGATTTTTATGTTTGCTATATGTGAAAGTTGCTCAATTTTATATAGGGATAAGGGTCTAAAAAATACCCCAACTTTGGTCGAATTTGCTGGTGCGATACTAAACTTTCATGAGGACCTATTACCTCTCTAGACTATTTAATACCGTATTTTAAACATATATATTTGCCCACGTGGACATAAAAAATAATGCAAAATTATAAATAGTAATGTGTCCACGTGGGCACATATATACCTTTAAAATACACTATTAAATAGTTTAGGGGGTAAAAAATACACTATTAAATAGTCTAGGGAGGTAA
>JAJOOO010007016.1:0-13296 GCA_029582685.1 Solanum piurae | reverse complement strand
TAGGGAGATTTAACAACCCGTATTATGCATATGCTTGTTCTATTCTTGTGATACTTGACATAGCCTTATAGTATAGGTGAGGAACCATGTTTCTTATATGATTAGTGTTGGTTTAAACTATCTCGGAAGGTGATGTGATGTCGTGCACGTTTCAGCATGTGTACTGCAAGTTAACTCCAATGGAAGTATTTAAACTCAAGACTGTAGGGTGGTAATTGAGCTTAAAGTTGAAAGTTAAGTGCTAAGTTAAAGCAAAAGGATTAATATTTAGAAAATGGAATAAAATAAGTGAGTTGCTTGCTTGGTTGAACTAAGCTAGTAGGTGACAAGTAGGTGCATCACCTACTTTGACTTATTGACCAGTCCAAAGGACCAAGTAGGTGCATCACCTACTTGACCTATATGGATCTAGTTAAAATGGCCAAGGTTAATGGATCAGATTTAGGCTTATATTAATGGGCTCACTTGAGGCCCAAACTAAGTAAAAGAAAATAAAAATGAAAGAAAACCCAGAAGCCAAATCTGCCTAGGCCCAATGTAGTTAAGCCCAAGTAAAGGCTAGTAGGTTCATCACATAGTTTGACATTTTGTGCTGGTTGATGTACATAAGCAAGTGCATCACCTACTTGACGAATTTGTTGCTGAAAATGGAGCAAAAAAAGGAGGTTCTAGAGGATTTTTTTAATGGTCAAGAAGGCTCCATATAAATACAATATGAGCTGATCTTTTCACTCATTTTTAACACACAAAATTAATAATAAACTCCAAATCTCTCTCACTCACTCTCTCACACTCTCTCTCTCTCTCTCTCTTTTCTCTTAAGGATTAAAATAGTAGTCTTAAAGTTCTTCTAGTCTTGAAGAAACCCTCATCTCTGCAAGACAAGGTAAGTGAAACACTTATGGATTTAGCTTAACTCTCCCATAGATGATTAGGAAAATATGTTATTCATGCTCAAGTATAAGTACAAAGGCAGAATGTTTCAGAAACTATTGCTCACTTCCTTGGTTATTAAGATACTTTTCTCTTCTTTTTTGGTTTAAGTGTGAAGGGAAGTTGAAGTTCGTGAAGATTCCAAGTTAAAATGGAAAGTTGCATAAATTGAGGTAAGGTGACAACTCCTTTTTTGTCCTCCTTATGGATGACTTTGGATAAAGAATTTCATGTGTGTTGTTATTAAGAACTCAAGAGGTGGTGAGTTCAGTATTTGGTTACTATGATAAAGAACATTCTGGTTGTTTTATGTGTATGTGTGGGGGATGCATGGTTCATGTTGAGGAAAGGTGTGAATAATTTATATGAAAATATAGGAGGGGTGGTGATACACCACCAAACTGAATAATGTGTAGTCTTACTACTCACTCCACGTTGGTATGTGGATATAATTCAAGGAGAACTAATTGAACAACGCCCTTGATATGATAAATTATGGGCCCGCTGCCGGGCTACCATTTTTGTGAGGTTAAGTAGCCAAATGTGTTGATTAGCTACTAATACTAGTTTTACTTATTGCATTGTAAATTAATAATCTGAAAGGAAGGAGGTTCATTCCTTGTAATATCTGAGTTATACAGCAAGGTATGTAAGGCTATTTGATTCCATATTCTTTGGCATGAAATTTGATACTTGCGATTAATATCAATGAAGTGAATTTCCTAAGTTCTATTCCTAGTAAAGGAAACATAGTGGTAGCGTACGATCTCCAAATAGCTAACAATATTTCCCCCTCTCCTTAATGTGTAGAATTACTTCATTAATTGTTCATTACTCTACATAAGTATAATTATCCTCCTATGTGCTAATATAGAAATGGAATTCTAAACAACAAGCTTAGTAAATTATCCTCTTAGTCAATTGAAGTCAATTGTGCCATTTAAGCTCACAAGTAATACATCGATGTTACATAGCTCCTTATGTCATTGTTACTGCCTTAAAGTATTATTTTCATGTCTTTTACTACTAGTCTGTAGTTCCAAATATCAAAAATGATTATGACCACAAAAACAACAATCTCAAATATTAAAGAATCTAAGTGAAGCAATTTGTATAATTATGGGTGGCAGCCCAGGGGAAAATGCCTAGCATGGGTCGATCCAAATTGGTACAAAAGGGTGGTAGCTCAGGGGAGAAATTGTAGCATGGGCCGATCCCAATTGGGATAGAAGGGTGGTAGCTTTGGGGCTAAAGCCTAGCATGGGCCGATCCCAATTTGTGTAATTATGAAGACAACATCACAGGGGTTAAAATGCTTAGCATGGGTCATCTTCTTCTACCACTAATCAGCTGGTCATTCTTATCACATGTCTTATAAAGATCAAAACACACAGAAAAGTAAAGAAATGAATGCAACATACATGATCCCACAAGAGTAACAAAGGTGGTCATATGCTGATTTATGCACTTATAAACGGATACTTGATGTCATTTGAGCCATCTTTTACATATGTTATCACATTACATATTCAGTACATTTTTCCATACTGATGTCCCTTATGGGGACGCTGCATTTCATGCTGCAGGCATAGGTACTGCAGCCAGTAGACCTCTTTAGTTGGAGCACAGGTACTTAGCTTCTATTGGTGAAGCTCCAAGTTGATTCGGGGCTTACTGAGTCTATGGCACCTATTTGGTTGTTGTATGATAGTTAAGGGTAAGGCGGGGACTTGTCCTGCCTTAAACTAAGGTTATCTATCTTTTAAAGGCTTGTAGACAAATGTATATAGTTCAGTTGCACCTTGTCTCATAACAAGTTGTGGCCTCAACGATTAAGCCTTGTATATAGGTTTTAGGTCTACTTATTGTCACGGCCCGAGAGCACCCCTTAGTAGTAACACGGCGTACTCGACCTCGAAGGGGTCTTATACAAGCCTCATAGCATCCATTCATCGCATAGGTAATAGAAATAGTGCGGAATTTAAAACTTTTTATTTAAAAACCATACAATCGAAAGACATTCATAAAGCAGCGGAATACTAAAGTCTCACATGGCTATCTTAGACTAAACTTTAACAAGATAGGGTCACGGCCCTTTACAATCAAAGTCTCAACAATAGTCTTAAAACATAAAAGAACTAGAATTATTAAAAGTCCTTATCCTGGATCTATGAGGACATACCAAAAGATGTCTTGGAAGAAGTCTAATCCCAAGCTTCACTAGAGAATGCAATCACTTGCCGGAACCTACACTTGTAGTAAAAACATAGAAGAATGGGTTAGCACACAAAAAATGTACTAAGTATGATGACCATGCAAAAACATGCTTTAAAAAGGGACATTTTGGTTTGAAACCATGAATTATGCCAGTTTTTAGAAATATCATGACCAATAGCATAAGAGACATCAAAGACAAATATAATCATCACACAAGTCATAACATCACATTTGAACATTATCAACATGTAACTTTTCACCTTCACATTTTGCCTTCACCTCAAGTAACCCTCATGCTATTCCTTGTGCAATGTATGGATAGCGTCCCATGCCACCATCCACACCAAGGTACCACATTAAAGTCACCAAAAGTGAACTTACCATTTAACCTTTCCATTTCCAATAATACTCATACATAAGAGACCTAAACCATTAACAAGTTATTTCCTCACATAAGGACCATCACCTAAGACAACCCCTAAGTCATACATGTGCAATGTGCAAGTAGCATCCCATAATACTACTCACACTAAGTACTCCTTTGAAGTCACCATAGGCAAGGCACACTACAACAAACATGATATTTAGCTACAAAATTATTAGGTACGACACATAATTCGTCACTAATTATTCACTTTTTTCTGACAAAAAATACATTTCGTATTAAAATGTATGAACCACACACTTTTAATGACGAAACATAAAATTTTGTAGCAAAATTTCATTCAGTTGAATTTTCCACCAAAATATAATTTGGTGCCATTTATTAAGTACCATTAGCGATAAATTTTAATTTATCAGTGACAAATTATTTTGTCACTTATAATGTATCCAATTTGTGACAAACTACTATTTGTCTTAAAATTAGTTACAATTTTGGACACAAAAAGGCTTTGTCACAAATTTTTTTGTTGAAATAGCGACAAATTAGAGTTCATCATTAATTATTGTAAGTTTTAGCCACAAAATTTATATTTAATTGTGACCTTAGTTTTTGTCACTAATACTATAATCAATCAGTGATGATAATTTTATTGTCTCTAATCAATGTGTGATGTTGTGACAACATAGTTTTGTCATTAAATATGCATTGTCTAAATAACGATGACTTAAAATTTGTAGCTAAATAATTTAACTATTTGTGCCGAAAAAAATTTCATAGCTAGATATAATAATCTTTGGTTACGCTTGTTTATGATTACATGTGACAAATGAAGTATAATAATTTCATAGTTAAACATAAAAATTTCTCCCTATTATACCCTCAATTTATAACATTGAGTTAATGTCTTTGAAAAATTTATTGAGTAAATATGTTTAAGATTCTATCAATTAAAAGTGGTAAAATGGTAAATTCACTATATCAATCATTATTTTTCTTAATAGGCGTGGCAAGTAAAAAATTGACGAGTAAAAAGGAATGGGGGGAGTATTTTCTAATAACTCTCACAAAATTAGGAGTTATTTCAGAGTTCTTGGCCTCACACCAAATTTTTTTAATTAACACTATTTAAAATTTACAATATTGATAATACTTGTATGTGTTTGTTTTACCCTTAATGGATCATTTACTACATACAATTACATCTGTAGATCTTATCTTAGAAAAGATCTACTATACCACACAAATATAAATAACTTATTTTAGATTAAAATTTTCAAATTAATTTAATCAACATCACTTAAAATTTACAATGTTATAATATTTATATATAACTTATTTATATTTTTTTTAAATCTAGAATTATATAATTAAATTGCTTAAAATTAATTAAAGAATAATTTCATGAACAAATATTGGGTCCATGCAAAGCATGGTGTTTTGCCACTAGTAGTATATAAGACTCTATGAGCACACATGCATGTCATGGAATTTCATGGGCGACATAGTTAAAATGAATTTCTAATAATTTATATATTTCAAAATTATGTAAAAACTATTATAAATCACAATAATTTATAATCTAAATTAATGTTAAAAATTAAATAAAAAACTCAGGGTCAAATAAAAATTGGATTTGACTTTCCAAATTCTATCCATACCACATAAGTTAGGACAAAAAGTATATGTTATTCCCCTGTCCAATTTATGTGACACTGATAAAAATATTATAATCAATTTAATCATTTATATGTCTTTTAATTTGAATTATTGTGATTGTTGCCACTCAATTTTGACCGACCTATAACCCTTTTCGAATTGTTATTTGATTAAATATATATTTTAAAACATATTTCTCTTATAACATGTTTGAATTTATCTTTAATTTTATCTAATTATTATATACTTTAACATTCATAATTTACAAAATTATTATTATTATTGTTGTTGACACCCAAATTTGATCGACTTATAACCCTTTGGGAAGTTCTATTCGATTAAATATGTATGTTTTAAACATATTTCGGGTTAAAAGTTTTAATCGATTTTGCCTAAAAGTTACATATTTTATTATGCATAATTTATAAAAATTATTGCAAATATTATCAAATTATTTTATTAGTATTAAATTATTATATTTACCGATAATTAAACTCGAAATAATTATCTTACTCAATATTTTTAAAATTTAATTGTGTTTAATTATATGAAAATATTTTAATGTGTGTAGTATTTAATTTATTGAATAGCACTTCCTTGATTATCCTCCAAAATATTTAATTCTTAGCTTACTCTATTCTAATCCATTTCAATTCTAGCCATTCCAATTCAAATTCTCATTTCAATTATAGCCTATTGTTTTTTCTATTATCAACTACAAATTCTGATTCAATCAGAACCGTCCATCATTTAAATTAAATCCAAGATCCAATTGTAACCGCTCATTCAAATGTGATCAATGGTTGAGATCAAAATCCTTTACCTTCCTTTTCTAATACACAAAAAAACCCTAAATATTTCATTCTTTCATCTACCAAAGAGGCAGATCTGCCTCTCCTCTCTATCTCCTCCTCCTTTCTTCTCCAGTGAGGAGCCAGCAAAGGCTAAATCGCACCCACCAGCGACAGCAAAATCAGCACCCGTCGGCAACAGTAACAACTAAATCACTCCAGCGAAACAGCAGCGCTGCTCTGACCGGCGAGGAGACAACGCCAGCAGCTTCAGCGACTCCGATCGGCGAAGCCAGCAGCGCAGCAACAGCAGCTCCGGTGTGCGACCAGGCAAGCGCTTCCTATGCTCCGCCCTCTCTTTCTCGCCCACTTCTCCTCATCTTCTCCTCTTTTCGATTCCGGAAACAGTAACAACAGCTCTGGACCAGCAAGGCAGCAAACTCCGACTAAGTTTCGATGTTTTGGTCGTTTGGAGACAGATCTCAAGAGATTCGTCCGAGTTCTTTTTTCTTGTTTAGTTTATTACTTAATTTATTTTAGTTCGATCATCAAAATTATGATTTTTTGTAGCATGCATAAGTGAGTTGATATGAATCTTGTTTTTAGCATGAAACTGATTATGATTTTCTGATCATATGATTACTTCTTAGTGATTTTCTGAACTCCGAAAGCATATGTATTAGCTTTGTTAAAATTTCATTATATTCTAATTTCATTTAAGTTTGGTTTTTATTTACCGTTGTTGATTATTAAACTACTTTAGCAAATTAGGATGTAAATGGATTGATTTGCTTAATCGTATTGACTAATGATTAATTCAAACATTTTTCCTTCAATAATTCTTTTCGCTCACTAATAGACTTCTGATTTCATATTGACTTGTTGATTTCCATTAATTGATTCTTCTTCCTTTTCTAGCCTTAGTTAGAATCTGCTAGATACTTGTTTTGTTAAAATTAGTAGAAATCTGTTTATAAAAGTGTGTATTGATATTGGGTGTTTAGAAAAAGACACGATGACTCTTGTTGTCTCTTTTTCTTTCTTACTTTTTTGCGTTGGTTACATTTCTTTTGAGTCGAAGATCTTTCTACATTCTATCTCCATATTCCATTTGGGGATTACACTTGGATATGTCGTTGTCTTTCATGATATCATAAAGTATAAAATTAATTTTTTTTCTCAGACTGGTTGTGGAAGGGGTAAGTCAACACTAGTGGCTAGTGAAGTGCTTTTGCAGTGGTATTTTGAGAAGCAGCCTCTATTTTAGTCCCTCAGTTTTGTTAATATTTTGTATATCTTAGTTAGACTTTCAAGTTGGATAATTTTTACTTAATATATTTTTTCTTGAGGGGAATGTTGAGATATTATCTCATGAATGTCATTTTTGATGTTCTTAATTAATATATGACAGTGTAATTTTTTATTATTATTATGTTGCTTCTTTTAGTATATTAATTTTAATTTGTATAGTGTATGATGCTCATTATTAAAAAAACTACTCCATGCTATTAAGTTTAATATATTTATATTATTTAATTAATTTTAATTTTTTAAATAAATTTTTAAATTTACGGAGACTTAGCTTAATACAAATTATAAATAGCATTGCTACAAGTTTAAATGTCATTAGTGACAAAATATTTTATCTTCAAAAGCTCAATTATTAGTGACGAATACATTTTTGTTTTAAGACGATAACATTTTTGTCATTACAGTATGACATTTTGTGACAAAAATATTGTTTGTCCCAAAAATTGCCTACTTATTTATGATATGTTTTAGTGACAATTTTATTTTATCTGCAAAAGAATTATTTTTAGTGACGACATGATTGTTTCAACTACAAAGTTATTTAAATATAAATTTGTCACTAATTTTTACCTTTAGGGACAACGAAAAAATTGTATGTAAAAAGTAGTTTTTAGTGACGAAATATTATTTGCTTGACTACGAAATACATAAAATATTAGTGACAAATTGCATCATCACTAATTGAACTAAATTGTTAGTGACAAATCATTTTCATCTGCTATAATAACCTATTTAGTGGAAAAAAATATATCTTTACCTACAAATTTTATTAATTTTTCTGACGAACAAATTTGTCATAAATACAAAGCATTTTGGGACAGAAAATATTTTCGTAGTTAATACATTTCTATTTAGTGACGAAACACTAAATTGTCTCTGTATACATTTAGTGACCCATGCGTTAGGGAGTAATGAATGACGAATTAATTTTCGTCACAAAAATTCTTTTTGTGACGAAATGTGAGTTTCTAGTGACAAAATTATTTGTCGCTAATAATCAAATTTGTTGTAGTGGCACATTCAAATATAATAAGTCATAACAAGGAAGTAACTCATAATATCATCCAACTATAGCATGCATCATTACATTAAGCATTTAAGAGTCAACATTCTTCAATAACTTCATTTAAAGGGCTTTCATACAATAGTCATTAAAACTTAGAGAACTCACTATAGCCCTCTTGAAGCCTACTCGTGCCATGTATGGATAGTATCCCATACTACTACCCACACTTCATAGAAATCCTCAAGAAACTATAATGCACATCTCACATGATGGGAATAAGCGTTTAACCGACATAGACCATGAGATCTAGATCATGGAATCCGATGTACTATCCCACATCGTAAGGGTTGGTTTACTTGCCTAAGGTAAACCAGTATTTACCTTAAGTGGATCCACTAGCTAGACCTATGTGGGCACATAGTTAAGGGAGAAGGTGTTTGCTACTAAATACCCCGCCTCAACTCACGTGAGGGCATCCATCACAAGAGATTGCTACTAGAAACCCTGCCTCAACTCACGTGAGGGCTTCCATCTCTTTCAATATCCTCTCGGTGCTTAGCCTACATTCTCATAGAGTATGTTAACATTCATTACATTAAGGGATAAGAGATTGTTACTAGACACCCCACCTCAACTCACGTGAGGGCATCCATATCTAACCCAACATTCATTCATTGGATAGCTCATATATTCAAAGATGAGAATAGCCTTTCATCTAACAATCCCATTATCGTTCATTAGTGTAAGATCGAGAATATCCTTTCAATCAACATAATTATCATTCATTAGAATACAATTGAGAATAGCCTTTCAACAAGTACTTCATCATTAACATTACCATTGAACTTCATTCATTCTTCATTCAAGTGTGTTAATAGAGAGACAACCTTCAATCCTAACACAATTAGCTTTTAGACATGATCATCATTCATTCATTTAGATCACACACATGCATCATATCACAATTATACATTTACCTCCACATGTAGGGTACAAGGAATATATCCATCAATTCAATACCACAATATACATAATATATAAACACCTCCACCTTTCAAGTGGATCAACATCTAATTCACAATTCTAATTCAACAAGTAGTTAGGTCAAACTTGCCCTTTCAAGGTTATGATCACAAATCCTCAATTCACCAAAATTATGCATATATGATGATACAATTCAATAATCTAAATCAATTTAGGTATAATTCGATTCACATACATTCATCATCAACAAACCCACTTCATAAAGGCACAACTTAGGAATTGAAAGAATTCATGGGTTCATAGAGTATTTTCATCATAAATCATCAATTAAACATTAATACAATCATAATTTGTCATTTGAAACCATTTGAAAACGTTTGACGCAAGAACCCATGAGATTGAGTGAAACCTAGGGTTTTTGTGAAACTTGAAAACTTTGAAAACTTCTTTGAAATTGACTCTAGGGTGAAAGCTAACCCTAGATGAAGGATCACCATACCTTAATAGATGAATTACATAAAAAATTAACTCAATTAGCCTTCCTTTTCAAGCCCTAAGTCTTCTTCTTCTCTTGGTCTTCAATGGAGTTCTAGAGAGAAGATATTTTGAGAGGGAGGAGTTTTGATTTGGGGAATTTTAATAATGAAATCTAAAATAGGGTTTTAATGTTTTAATACTCTTAAAATACCTTAATAATCCTAAAATAACCGTCCAAACACTTAACTAAGCAAAGGGTGAATTTACCACTTCACCCTTCACTCGGTCGGGTCACTTGACAGATTGCAGGCATGGTTCACGAAAGCCCCATCCACGGACCGTGGATGGGGTCACAGACTGTACTGTCCCTTCGTCATTCGGGGCTATGGCTCGCATTTACGAGCCATGACCCACGGAGGCCATCCACGTGGCGTGGATGGACCTACTGGGCATGGTCCACCAAGTTTGGGGCAGCCTTGTGATTTCAAGGGGTCTTGGGGGTTAGACTTAGGGTCCTCCTCAAGGACCCCTAGGGTGGTCTTCGGGTAGTCGTACCTTGACTTTTAACCCCTAAACCCCTCAACCATGACTCGGGACTACATAAAACAACATCAAACCTCACACCAAACTCTAACACACACATGTTAGGCTCTAGTTTCACTTATTCATTTTTAGGGTCGTTACACTTATGTTGGTTGGTACCGCTGCATCCTATGTGAACTTGTCACAACTTTAAGATTGTAATATTTATTATATGCATATTAAGCACAGTTTACATGTTGGTTCTCTCGGGCCTTTAGGGCATCGGGTGCCTGTTCGTCTTAGTGCTAACTGAGGCGTGATAGGAGATAGATTCTCAGGGTGTGATCAATTATATGCTAATATAGATATATGGGTACTTGCAACTACTAGTAAATAGCTAAATATCAGTGAGTAGGCTAGACTATAAGGGAGATATATTTCTTTCTAACAACTATCCCGAATCAAGTGATTTCTTTCAAACATCAACAAGCATGACAATGAAAAACAACCCACACCTTAATCCATTCACTCTCTCGAGCTAAATTTGTGGGATTGGGTTTAGGATTCACTCTCTCGAGCTAAACCCAGGTCAACCCAATACCCACAAACCATTAATTAATAACCTTAGTTCTAAAACCTCTTTTTCAAGCAAGCCAAGAACACAAAAGTAGAACTGCATTTGCAATACAATTCTTAAATTAAACCATAATTAATTATTAAACTCACTTTTAAACAATATTTAAACTAGTAATTAGCAATACCCATAAACTATTTCAGCCAATAATCACATGATCACACCTCAAGAATTGGGGTTTTAGCCGAACATCATAAAAAGATAAAAATCATTACCAAATCGATTAGCCATTAATTGGGTAAGAGGAATTCAAGCTTTACAATTCTCCAATTCAAAGAAAATTCGAAACCCACTTGCAAAATCTCCAAATTTAGTCTCAAAAACTTCAAGTATACTTAAAAACATCAGAGAAAACTGTTCTAGACTACAATGGATTGACAATTCGATTCTAAATTAATGTTCAAAATGTAATTTATAGTCGCCAAAAATAAGCCATGATGGGCTCTTCGGCGAAGTAAGTCGGGCTCGGCGAGCCTTCCTTTGATCTCTTTCGTCGCATTTTCGCCCTGTCATTCAGCACCCTCCAGGTTTGTAACTTTGGGTGATCTACCTTGGCTTCACAGAACTATTCACCGATTCACCGACTGCTCCTTTTCATCGCCGACTTGGTTCTTTCCTTCAGGGCTTGGCACACTGGAACTTTAGGCGGTTACATAGCCACTTGGCGATTCGCCAAATGCCCCTGGCGATCACCAGGCTTGCCTTTCTTCATTTCTTCAGTTTGTTTTGTTCCTTTTTGCATGTTAGTGTCCTTGCTTTATTCCTCAATCCATGTACCTAAAAATCAAGGATTTATCATTAGTTTATGGCACAAATTAAGCATTTGAGGACACTAAATCTATCTAAATAAATCCCTAAATGAGTACCACAACTTAAACTTTTGCTTGTCCTCAAATAAAACTCAAGTTCAGCAGTTCAAAAAGGATGTCTCAAACAGTGTTGCATAAAACTCAACATTAATGCACACAACAAGACTCAACTTACTCATGCAATGATCAATTGTGCACTCAAAGATTCAAATTATGACTCACTATTATCAAAGATGCTCAAGTTGACAATACTTGCTTCAAATGCAAGTTCACGCTCAACAAAGGTAATCAAATGCCCTCACAACAAAGATGATTCCATATTCACACACGATTCTTCAAAAATTTATAGTTCTGAAATCACGTACAACTCTCACACTCACAAAGATGAACACATGCATTACTTCACCCATAGGTTTCCCCTTATTTTCCAATCAACATTTGTTTCAGCTCACTCAAGATCACAAAGGTCTTTCCAAGGCTTGTAATGGGGCTGAGTGTAAAGGTATGGTCATTTAGGTTAAGTGGCTGCTACCCTCATGAACTGTGGCCTAAACATCACATTTCTCCTTTTCTTTACATTTAAAACATGCTCATAATCCATCAATTATTCAACTTCTTATGAATTACCGGACACCCCATTTCTTTTGCAATCTTTTATCACTTATTTCACAACTTTATCATTCTTTTTCTTTGTTTCTTTTCTCGCTTATTTTTTACATGGAGGGGTTCCATCTTGGTCAAAATCATTCTCAAAGGGGGAATTTATCACACTTCTTGATGGGTGTATGGATAAACAGGGATCACAATTGTTCAAGTTTCTTCCAAGAAAAGGGATAAGGCTCAAGGGGGTTCAAGCAAGGTTCACACATCTCACAAGGTTGGCCACAAAAAATGTATATTGTAAAATTTCTTCACTCTTTAATATTGATGCCTACGATCATTTCAAGTGCTTGAATCACTTAGTCAACCGGACCAACGGGGCAAATTCTAGGTGTCATCACACAAGGTTCAAAGTAACCTCATCACACAAGGCATTGACACCAATATCAAACGAGAATCCACACTTTCTAGCTAGTATGCAATGTTCATCACAAGAGACTCATTTGATAACCGACTAGTCACAACGAGATGCAAAAAGTCCACATATTGTCTATGCAACTTCATTTGGCCTCATCGTACCCGTACATACATTTGGTCTAATGAAGAGCATTATTTAAGTCAACGGTATTGATCATTACTGACACTCAAATTTGAAACAAGAACAACCACAATCACACACAAAAGAGGTGGCACAAATTTTTCAAAATTGGTCAAAAACCATTTCCATTAAAAAAAAAGGAGCCACAAGCTCAAATATCCACAAAATAAGATCAAACACATATATAGATCAAAATACCCAATATTCACAAATAAAACAGAATCACCAGAGGTAGGTATCGAAATACCTCACCACACCCACAAAAGAAAACCAGCTGTCCTCAAATGAAACTAAAAACATAAAAGTCACAAAAACAACAGAGAGGGAGGTAAAGAATGATCCTGTCTACACATTTGCTCCATTTTTCGGGGCA
>JAJOOO010007013.1:0-12749 GCA_029582685.1 Solanum piurae | reverse complement strand
AGTCTAGAAAGTCTTCCGCTTGCTATTTTTTTATGCAATGTTTTTCTTGGTAAAGAGAGTTTTAAATTCCTTATGGTTTTAGTGTCTATGCGATGAATGAATGCTAAGAGGCTTGTATTAGACCTCTTTGAGGTCGAGTACGCCGGTTATGACTAGGGGGTGCTCCCAGGTCGTGACATTGCCAAAGAAGACTGGCATGCCACAATAATTAATCAACACCTCATCCTTCTTTTCATTATTCTAAAAAATAAACCTTCTTTTCAGAAGTTCATAGACAATGCTCATTTGAAAACGTGCATTATTATTCATTGGCAAATCAAGATATTGACCAAAATAACTATTCTTAAAAAAATCTTTCAAACCAATCTCCCAGAGTATTGTCCTAAAGGAGTCGAAAGATTTTCCCATGGCTGACCTTATCATGCTATCACCAGTAGCATTAGGCTGGAAATGCACAGGAAAGTGTGTGCATTGACAGTTTTGATCCCATCATCCTCAAGTTCATTTTTTTTCTTCTTCTTTCTCAACTTCTTTATTTTTTCCTTAATCTTCCTCAACTTTTTTTCCTTCTTGTTTCTCAACTTCTTCTTTTTTCTCTTCTTCTTCCTCAACTTTATTTTTTTATTCTTCTCTTCTTTCTTCATTATCATCAACTTCATTTTTTTCTTCTTCTCTTTCTTCATCATCATCAACTTCATTTTTATCTTTTATATCATCATCATCCTCATTTTTTTCTTGTCCTTCTTCATCTACAACAACTTCATGGAGAATTTCAAGATCTTCTTGAGAAACTCCTGACTCTACTTGAGAAGAAGAAACTGCTTCAGATGCAAGTTTTTCTAAAAGAGTGGAACTTGTATTTTCATTCTTCTTCCGATCAGTTTTAGTCTTAGGCCTCTTCTGGATCTTTGTGTCAGTTGTTAATTCAATTTTTCTTTTGACATGAGGCATTATATTTGTATCTGCAATCACAAAATCAAATATTTCTTAACAAAAATAACAACAACCAAACACAACAACACAACACACAACAACACACAAACAACAACACATCACCCAAATACGATTCAATACCACAAATGAAACAACCAACACACCACAAGACCCTCCCTAAACCCTAACAAACCAACTACAAATTGAAGCGTTTTGAAAATAGATAATATTTCAAAAGGAATAACAACCAACCAAACCAACCATCCTACAAATAAATAAGCGATAAACCACTAAAAATGTTCTGATTTAATACCAATAAGTATTTCAAAATCCTAATTAAATTTTACCTGAGAAGATATAGATGATAAATTAGGAATGATGAGGGCAAAGACAACTTGTTGTAGAAACTATCGCAATAAATTACACTTATGTTGTAGAAAATATCGCAACAACAAGTGAATCTTTGAAGAATAATAATGGAGAAACAAGAAGAGAGATGAAAGGAAAGAAAGAAGGAAACAAAACGGAAATTAGTAAAAGTAAATTAAATTTGGAATATGAAACGACCTTTTATAGAGGAGCGAGGAAAAAAATGACGGTTGTTTTCTACCTTTTTTTTTTTTTGAATTTTGATAATATAATGTTGCAACATATGACAATTCAAAGTGACATATGTTTCCACATATCTCCTTTCTGTTGGGGCATATGCAGATAATTCTGTATTTTTTTTACAACAGAGATTATATATGTTGCCACATATCACCTTTCTATTGAGGCACATACAAATAATTGTGTGATTTTTTTACAACAAAGGCTATATATGTTGTCACAGATACCACATTTCTTCCTTTCCAACATAATTGATATTTGTTCCAACAAAATAAAAATAATAATAAACATTAATATTATCAGCAAAAATGAACAGTTCACCAACTATTTTGAACTACTTATCAACAAAAAGGTAATTCACAATGGTATACATAACCATCAAAACTAAATCTAATCAACGGTGGTAACCATACCATTTTCATCTGGACATATGAACTTTGCTTTTTTAGGTCTAGGCCTCTGTGGGTCTTCATTGTTACTAACATAGCCACTTCGAGCCTTTAAAATCCCATAATTCGGTAGGAGTGAAGCATATTTCATGCGAAGGGATTGGAAATAATTCCACAAAATGGTACTTGTAGCCCATCACTCAAAAACTCAGCGTATGCAGCAACAAAAAGTCCACAATCACTGCATGGTATATCATCAATTAGAAAATATAATAAATTGAATATTAACATCACATTCGATAGTGGTAAGAAAAAAAATAATGTTATACTGACAAATTATTGCTTGCTTGTTAGGCCACACCAGTAACATGTATGACTTCGAATGGGTGAGATTTTGTCTTGCTCCTGTAAGATTCAAGAACTGACCAGTTGGTTCGTTCTTTTTGCTCAAAAAATCTGCTGGATTCAAGGTACATTGGTAACATTGTAGACAACTTTTGAATCTTGACGCACAATTTTCTGTTAGTCCTAGATGAGGACATCGAATCATATACATTTATGCACTGTTCCTTCAATACAACGACAACCAAGACCCAATGAAACTCCCTATAACAATTTATAGGGACATAAACCTCATTTGTGAGGTGCCAAGGCAGTTCAGCAGGTATACTAAACCCTTTGATAGTGTCAACGATTTTATTCTCATTTTTAGAAACAACATTGACATTGCCAATTTATGTTTTGAAAAAATAATTAGTAGTGGTATATCAATATTTAGAATGACTCTATTGCTTCGACTTCTTCCGTAAATAGTACAAAATGGCATCCATATGTTGCACAGATGCATCAACAAGTGTATTTCTGTATTAATTATTTGTGTTTATCCATGTCTTAATCAAACAAGTGGGCATGGATTTACTTTATCAGTCCAACACCTATTAGGTTGAGATTTTACGTAGAACTAATCCTTCTTCTTCGGAAATGCAACTACAAAATCAAGTTGTTTGAATCCAAGTTTTAAGCAATTGACTAAGTAGTGATCATCCTTGTCTCTTCTGTAATTGTGTAAACATTAAGAGGTTGACATCAAGAAGTGCTAAAAATTTAGTGGACATCAAGAAGTACTAATAATAGTTGAGTGACTTTACTTTTTTGCATGATGCTTGTAAAGACCCTCGTTTATCCATTGCGAGAATGATGACATTAGTTCAGTTTGGCCCTTGCCAACAATGTTAAAACCTTCAAATGGATATTGTTGCTTCTTCACATCACAACTAATGACTTTCTTCTCTTTCTCTTTCTCTTTCTTTTTTTCTCTCTACTCTTTCTCTTTCTCCTTGGCTTTTGCGATTGAGGAAGATACTGGAGCAGTAGTCATTATTTTTTTTCTTTTACTAATTATAGATAGTGATTGGAAAATTGATTTTTTCAACCTCCTACACTTCAAAGACTGTGAAATCTTCATGGATGTATGGACATCAATATCATATGTCATTTTCTTAAAAATATTAGTGAGTTCTTTAACACGACTAATAAAATATTCATGTTGCTACTCACATCCTTCGCATCGACAAGAAGAACATTTGATGTTAGATGAGGAAGCAACACTAGCAAAAGATTGAGTTGTTGCCACATATGAAGCTCCTTGTGACATTTTATCTACAAGGTAAATAAAAAAAAGTTGAGAATTTACAACTGATTATGAAATAATAAGGGTAGCAATTTATACTTATGTTGACACAAATGAACATTCTGTTACCATAGATACCTTTTGTTGACACCGATGAATCTTTTGTTGCCACACATGAATCTTCTGATTTAATATATGGGTAACCTGTTACTACAAATGATCATTATGTTGCTTTAACACATAGGTGACATGTTCCAACATATGATAACTATGTTGGAATATGTATCAACATATCACGAATATGTTGCAACATACCACGAATATGTTGCAACATACGACACATCTTTCAACAAATGAAATATATTTTGGACAACTGAACAAGACTATATTTCTACAATCATATGAACAAAATGGTCACAAAACGAAGAACAAAAGCAACAAAAATGAATCTTCACTGAACAACAACAATACATATACATTTCCTCAAAATTAGGGTGTTTTTGGATTTGTCGATTTTCTTTCAAAAATAAAAATAATAGGTACAATTACACCATTATTCAATTTTCACATATATAGAACGATTTCTTGTTCATTAACCCAAGAAAAAGACTTAGTATCAAGAATGTGTTGTTAAAAAATTGTAAAATCCTTTTTTAAAAATGACGTACTCGTTTTAAGTCGAACACGACCTTCAGTTCAGAAAGAGAGAGTGACTGCCGGAGAAGAGGGGGAAGATAATGGGGAGAATGTTTGTTGATGTAGATTTTCCAAGGAAGAAGAAGAAGAACATAATGTTGGAGGAGAAGAAAAGAGAGAAAATTCTAATTTCTTTTACTTTTTTTTAATGGTTTGGATAGAATTAAAGTAGTTGAAAAATGTAGTATTTTTTTGTATTTTATAAAAGATTAGAAAGTTTTGAAAATGTTAATTTGATCCCAAATTAACTTAATTACATTTTAAAGTGGATTTGACCATTTCTTGGTCAAAGTGTCACCAAAAACAAAATCATGACTTAATTGACACATTTTATTTAATTTTCTCTTCTTACTTTAGGTTTTTGGCATTTTATATAATGTGAAGTTGTGAACTCAAAGTCACTATAAACATGTTTTGAAGGCTAAAAAAAATGTAATAACTGGTAAAATATTGAGCTTTATATTTAATATATGTGTATGGGTAAAATAATAAATTACTAACATCTTAATGTGTAATCAATTTTTCCAATAAACCAATATTAAAAAAAACATATCCAATCAATAAATTGATAATATTATTTTATAAAATCATTAAAAAGTTATTCACACAATAACCTAATTACAATATATCAATAATATTTTTTTGGATTAGATTGATAAATGGGTTAATTTTTTGCAGACCCTAGATATTTATAAACTTGGGTGATGAAAACCCTTTGGTTTATATAGAGACCTAATGAGTGAAACTACGTGTCATTTGTGGCTATGGATTTTCGCCAATCCAATCAAGCACTTACCTCCACAAAAAAAGAGCACCTGTAAAAACTGGCAGTTATTGAAAAGAAAAGAAAATCTAGTAAAGAAAGCAAAAAAAGTTTGGGAATGGCTGCAGTGGGGATAGGTGGTGTAGTACTCCACTCTTCATTTCTGGGGAAGAAAGTGGGGATTTTGAAGCCTTTATGTTTGTCTATACGATTGAAGAAACAATGTAATTTTTCAATTTGCGGTAGCTTTGTACATGATCTTTTTGTTGGAGTTGGGGTAGGACTACCCTGTACTGTAATGGAGTGTGGCGATATAATTTATAGAAGCACACTACCCAAGTCAAATGGAATCACAGTCACTGTTCCTGGGGTTATTTTGGCTTTGGGTACCCTCTCTTACCTCTGGGCTACTCCTGGTGTTGCTCCTGGTTTCTTCGATATGTTTGTTCTTGCCTTTATTGAAAGATTCTTTCGACCTATTTATAAGAAGGTACCTATAAATGTGTTAATTAATTAGCTTACTTATCTTCTTTGTTCCCCAAATTGTTTATCTTATCTTATCTGCAGGATGATATTGTATTGGGAAAGAAACTGGGTGAGGGATCTTTTGGTTCTGTTTATAGAGTTTCTTTGCCAAGAAAGCCATCATCAAAGCCTGCTGATTTAGTCTTAAAAAAAGCAACTGAATATGGAGCAGTGGAAATATGGATGAATGAGCGTGTGCGTAGAGCTTGTGCTAATAGTTGTGCTGATTTTCTCTATGGTTTTCGAGAGGTACACTTGTTCATCATCATCATACATATCACTTATTCCAATCACTTATTTATGTTAAAAATTCTGCTAGACTTCTTCAAAGAAAGGAGCAGAGTATTGGCTTCTTTGGCGTTTTGAAGGGGAAGCTACACTTGCTGATTTGATGCAGAGTAGAGAGTTTCCCTACAATGTAGGTATTCCTTTCTCTTCTTACCTATAATGCATATTTTTCTCTACTTTTCATATAATCGCAACTGCTTTCAGGACACAACACTTTGTTCTCATGGTAAATGTTCACTAATTCCAATTGATCTGGATAGATGATAGTTAAAACATTTCCTATTTCATTAGCTACTGTCCTGGTCCTGGGCCAAATTAGAGCTCCGTGCTTATACCATGCAAATTTGTGATTTGAGGTTAATGTACAGATTGTGAAAAGATCTTAGTTTCCCGTGTCTGACAGAAAACGGCAAATCATTTGGAAAATAGAATCTAAACAATATATAATATATATATATATATATAGTTGTTAAAGGATCATTTGATATTTATTGGTATAAATTAGTCTCCTAAAAAGATCTAAATGTAGGAGAAATCCCTAGCACTGATAACTAGTACTACAATGTTTTCTATTGAATGAAAAATTGTCTTGACATGTTAAGGGAAATTAGCAATTGCGGAGCTGAGAGGAATGATTTTTGATTTCGTAGTGAAAGTTTATGATAGATACTGATAGGGTTAAACGACAAATTACAAAAGGACATTGTATAGAACACTTAGAAAATGCAATTATCTGCTAATTGAAAAGAGATAAACAATATGAAGAAAGTGTCCTCCTAATTGAGAAAAGATTCTACAGAAAGTTATCCATGAACATTCACCATTCACTGCATTGTTAAAACTACCTCTTCAAGTTGAGATATATAATAAATTATGTCATATCGTACCATGTTTATATATATATGTTCAGCATATCCAAAATATTACACATGTGACACAATGGTTTCAAGGTTGAACAATTGCGTAGTTTGTATTCATTTTCATTGATACACATGTGTGAGTTATTATAATTCATTATTTTGAATAATTGTAATTTCTTGTGTCTGACTCTTATAGAGTTGCTCCAAAATGGTGAATTACTAAATTCTGATCTTTTCTCTCAGAGGAACATTTATTTTTATCTACTTACATGTTCGCAGCACTCTTAACACAATTAAGAGGCTAGCTCTGAGCTAATTTTATGAGCCAAATGACCCCCCATATTACATAATTTACTTGCTCTACATTGTGGAAGGAAGTTTTTACAATCTGTCCTTCTATACAGATTTAGCAAATCAAAGAAAATAACTGACATAGACAATGACAACTAGTTGAACTAATGTTTGGTTATTATGGTGGATTCGGTGTTTGTCACGACTATTTTTCATCTTTTTTAGTCGAGATTTTATGATGGTGGTCTAGAAATAAGTGTGATATTAGATATTATCTTAGAAAAGTTCTGAGACAAATTATTGAGTATTGAAATAAAAAAATAAAAAATTGGAATGAGTCAATGAGCTGGATGGATATAAAGGAAGCTCGGCAATAATTAGTGTCTGGTTGGGTTGCAGTTTTTGTTGTAGGTCCTTTCTGCAAAAGTTACTATCTGTTTTATCCTCCCCCTCCTGCACTCTCTCTCATGATTTATTAAATCATCAGGTAGAATCATTGATCCTTCGAGAGGTGCAGGACTTGCCCAAAGGCTTGGATAGAGAAAATAGAATCATTTTGACAATTATGAGACAACTCCTATTTGCTTTGGATGGGCTTCACTCCACAGGAATAGTACATAGAGATATTAAGCCTCAAAACATAATTTTCTCTGAAGGTAAACTGTCCTGTTAATATTTGTGGTTGAGGTTGATTGCCTACTTGTAAGTTTTAACTAATGTCTCTCTGAAGCAGGTTCTCGCGCGTTCAAAATAATTGATCTTGGTGCTGCAGCAGATTTGAGAGTAGGAATCAATTATATTCCCAAGGAGTTTCTTTTAGATCCAAGGTAAATTCCTACTCTGCAAACTGATTATCCCCTTGATAAAAGTGGCATAGTATAATTCTCAGCTCATAAGGATGACTTCGTATCATTCTTTTCTGTTATTCATTTCAAAAACATCTCCAATCAAATTAAATAAAAGAACATGCATTTTCCATCCGTGTTATTGTTAGGGTAATGTATATTCTAACCTCAACATCTCAATCTGTGTTTGTTGTTGCTTTCATGGATTAATGAAGTATGATGCCAATTTGCTCGTCGAATCATGTCCATTTTTTCACTTTACATATTTTCTGAAGTCAATTTTTTTTGTTAATCACCCCTTTATTATTTATAACCAGATGTCCTCAAATCTCCCAAATGAACCATCAGTGCTAACCTTATAAGTTCTTTGAGGACTACCAGGAAAATCAACTTCATATTTGCATGTTAAAAGTGTTCTTTTTCTATATGTTCAAGCTAACAAACTGAAAATTATATGCCTAAATAGAAAAAATGCGGGTCCTAACAGAGTAACCTCCCTGAAATTGAGTGATGAAATATCAGGATTGTCCAATTTAATGGGTATGTTATGTACCATAATGAATGAGTACTTTCCCGCACATATGAAAGAACATTAGATGACTTTGAGATTGGATTTATGGCATGTTTCTGGTTGTTAGTTTTAATTATATTAGCTTAATTTACAAGTGGAAGAGATGCACAAAGTATGAATGATCATGTTCCTTATTCAATTATAATGAAGTGAATTGATCTCTTATTTATCCCACGTCCAAAGGGTCAATTTGTGTTATTATACTAGTCTGACTGTATATTGACTATTGAGATTGATATGATCTCAAAAGTTAATCTTTGTACCATTAAAAGGTGAAGAGACAATAGATGCATTCTGTGTTACTGATCATCTGTTTTTTGGAAGACTTTCAGGTAATACCATTTATAACTTGTTATGTTTGCATGGGTGGATCTTTTACTTAGAGATTTGGTTTACTTGTTTTTCTAATTGTGTGTCTTTTCCGGTCAAGATACGCTGCACCAGAGCAATACATTATGAGCACACAAACCCCTTCTGCACCGTCTGCTCCAGTTGCAACTGCACTTTCCCCAGTTCTATGGCAGGTTTGGTGACCAGTCACTCACTTTTGGCCCATTACCTCTTTTTTTTTTACTGTAAAATTAACTCCTTGTTATGCTAATTTTTTAACAGCTGAATCTCCCAGATCGATTTGACATCTACAGTGTCGGTCTCATATTCCTGCAAATGGTTAGATTCAAATCAAAAGCTATTTACTATTAATATTTCTTAGACAAAATTTAGCTCTTCGGGAGAATCTAGACATTTGAGTCTGGAATTAAAAGAATTTCAAGGAAGTGATTGTCAGTTTCTTTTAGTTTTTCTTATTTTAAGGTAGAGAATATCAATTCCCCTGAGTACATGATTTGGTTCTCTGAATTAATAAAGAACTAGTCAACTAGGATCTTGAACTTTAAGCAAAAAACAATGATATGAAAAAACTGATGTATCTCGTGATGTAGAACATGGAATCAAGTGTTTCTAAAACGAGGTTAAACATGAGATTCTGAACTATGAAATAACTACTCACTTGTTCTAAAAGAAGCAACCACTTCAAAACAAGTTAAACTATGATCTGATTTTGGATAGGAAAATGTGTTCTTGAATGATCAAATGATTTGTAGTTCCTAAAGTTACCGCTAATGTGGCTAGAAACCTCACACACATTTGAGAACAAGATAAGGGCTATCACCACTTTGTTTGGAACCAAAAACAATGATTAAGAAGAAGAAACAGAGTATAATCTCTTCATTTCTAATTGTTGCTATCTAAAGAACATGAACTGTGTCTTTTACAAGGCATCAGAGCCTTTTATATAAGCTTAGGGTCTCTTCTTTGATGACTACATTTGCTATTCTAATAAGGAAAAAAATAGATAAAAGCAAGGAAATAAAATGCATATTCTCCAAGGAAACAATAAAGAAATTAAAATATACCAACAAAAGGAAATAAGAAAAATATTTCCCATTTTAAGAAGGAATAGTCTTTAACGTAGCTTCTTGGACTTCATGGACTAGAAAAGTTTCCTGAACTTGAAAATAAGTCCACACTTATTCTTGGGCAATGGAAGGACTTCTAATCGGAAGGTTAAGTAAGAAAAGCCCAGTATAGCTTCGCGGTTTACACAAGTAATGAGGAAGAAAATGAATGATGTCCTGCAAATAGTAACTTTATGGATATTAAGTAAGAAACAAGGGTCCTTTAATTAAGGGTGGCCTTTGCATCATTTATTTGAGGAAAGGTGACTCATATTTTTACTTTTTTTGGGTAGGTGCAACTCTTTTGAGATTAGTGTTACTGTCACTAATTTGTAAACCCCCACATTTTCTTGTATACACAAAGGCCCCACATTCCCCATCCCTCTCTCCTTCACTTCCTTAACCGCCACCTCTTCATCCGTCACTTCCTCCTCCACCACCTCCTTCTCTTTCCCCGCCTCAACTGTCTCCTCCTTCTCCTCCACATCCCTGCCTCCCCTCTACTTCCACCTTCAATTGTAAATTCAACTTCTTCATTAGGTTGTTGCAAACAACTACTAAATTTGTTGGAACAACTTCAATAGTTATTGCAACAACTAAACAAATTCTAAGTTACTGTAACACATTCCGTAGTTGTAATTATTAAAGTTGTTGCAATAAGACTCGGTAGTTGTTTACAACAACTTACTGAAGTTGTTGGATTTACTGCAGAATCTCCTTAACTACTCCAAAAAATCGTATTTTCCGAATAACCTCCACCAATCTTCATACGACAAAAATAAAAATAGTTTGTAGATTAAAAAGAAGAAGAAGATGAAGAAGAAAAAGAGAGAAGGGAGGGAATTCAAAAAAATGATTTTTGAACATGAAAAGTGGGCATGTTTGCATTATTTTTAAAACTTGGATAGCTAATATTTTACCCTCAATTTTGGAGTTATAAATTATTTCTTTTTGAATTTTAACATTTCCTTTCAGGCTCATTTTAACTTAATCGTGGCTGACCTGGTCAAGATCACTTTTTTGTTCAAGACTTGAGAGGTTCCTTAAATTAAATATACTCTAGAATCATGTTTAAAATAAATTGTTGGTTAAAAAAAAACAAAAAACAAAATTGTTGGTTTCCTTTATCCTTTTCTTTAGCTCATATAACCAAGATCTGGATTCGCTATAACTTTAAACAAATTGCCCATTAGATGTGATCTTACCTATTTCAATAGGCTCCCCCTTCCTCCATAATGGGCTTATCTGGTGCAAATACGGATTAGTCAAGCCAATTGGCTTCACATACCAATGGTTAAACCAAAAAAAAATAAAAATAGAATTGAATATTGCATGTACAAGATTTTAAAATTAACTATGTATTACATTCAGAAATATGTTAAATGCTCTGATATTTCTGTCTTGTAGTGTTTTCTGAAGAATTTATATGTTGTTTGTTCGATGATAGGCATTCCCAGGATTACGCAGTGACAACAGTCTCATTCAATTCAACAGACAACTGAAGAGATGTGACTATGATTTAGTTTCATGGAGACAGAGTGTAGAGCCTCGTGCTGGCCCTGAACTTAGGAAAGGCTTCGAGTTGTTAGATTTGGATGGTGGAATAGGATGGGAGCTATTAACATCTATGGTACGTTTCAAAGCACGCCAAAGAATTAGTGCAAAGACAGCTTTAGCTCATCCTTACTTTGATAGAGAAGGTCTGCTAGCCCTGTCCTTCATTCAGAACCTAAAGCTGCAATTCTTCCGGGCTACACAACAAGACTATAGTGAAGCTGCAAACTGGGTTGTTCAACTAATGGCAAAATCAGGAACAGAACAAGATGGGGGCTTCACGGAAGCACAACTTCAGCAGCTTAGGGTATGTATTCTCATGGAATTACGACGTAACTAGACTAGACATTGTTACTAATGTTGGTTATTAAATGTAAAATTTCCTCAAAACACTTTGTTTTGTTTTTCCATTTGTGATTTACAGGAAATAGAGCCTAAGAAGAAGTCAAATGCGCAGAGGAATGCTCTTGCATCAGCTCTTCGACTTCAAAGGAAAATTATAAAAACCCTGAATGAGAGTATGGATGATCTTAGCAATAAACGGAAAAGCTTATGGTGGAGCCGATGGATTCCAAGAGAGGAATGAAATTAGTAAATGTGTACAAAATAGTTTTAGTACTTTGTTTCATAGAAGCTTACTTACTAGTTTTCATTCTCATTTGACAATGTAAACCAATTTTTCAACATAGATTATTATATGTAAAAAGTGAATATATCTTTTACCAATATGTACCCTTGTTTTATTATTTATACAAAGATATGGAGTTAACAGTTGATTTTCTATGTAGCCTGGTAAAATTGATAGAAAACCAGAGGAGAACATTTTATAATTGTAACATCATTGGTTTCAGCCCACCATAATGCTTCTACAGAAAGGTGAAAAATGGTGAACAGTAGGAGAACTATTACTAGTGGAATAATACTATACTTAAATAATACTATTTTTTTTATAAAAAAAATGGCATATATACAATAAGCAAAATCACTTGAATATAATGAAAAAGAATAATCAATTTAGAATTGAAAATAGTCTTACTTTGTTTGATTTTTTTTTTTGTGTAATTTCTGTTTTTATTTGAAAACAATATACCGTACATGTCTCCTTGATTTTGTTCAACTGAGATAAAGCCATATGAGTTATGATCGTTTTTTTTTATAAAAACAAAGCATATATACAATAAGAAAAATCATTTGAAAATAATGAAAAAGAATAATCAATTTAGAATTGAAAATAGTCTGTCTTTGTTTGATTTTTTCTTTTGTGTAATTTCTTTTTTTTATTTGAAAACAATATACCGTACATGTCTCCTTGATTTTGTTCAACTGAGATAAAGCCAT
>JAJOOO010007011.1:0-10546 GCA_029582685.1 Solanum piurae | reverse complement strand
AATAGAGTTTAGTCAAGTTGTTATTGTGAAGAATGTCTTTCTGATACATCTATGTTTGTGCATTTTAGTTGACTAGTCTCTTGACACTTTCATTGCACTTGTATCCCATTTGTTTTTTATTAGATTCATTAGAACATTTCAAATTTTACAAAAACATGCATGTAATGATTTATAGAAATGTTAGCAAGTAAAATCGATACCTGGCCTCTAATCATCTTTCTTTTTTCTTGAAAACCTAATGTAAGAGGCCCATTGGGATGTCCCTAATTAAATTATTTTTCTTTATAGACCCTCAATGTTTTTACTCAAAGAAATTACAAAATTTACGTAAAGAACACTGACATTCAAAGTAATAAAGCTATAACTAAAGTGTATGAATTAAAACAAAAGGGTGTAGCTAAAGTTGGTGGAACAATTTCGAAAAAGTTAAACAATAATTAAATTAAAAAAAACATTTTTTATTGCATTTTCTGAAAATATCTTTTCATGACAAATCTTATCTAATAAGAGAATGTACTCATAATATTTTTTCTAATCTAATTTATGTTACATAGAAACTTCTAAGTTTTGAGTGTGAATTTATGTGACACATTTGAATTATTTAATATTCACACATTACATCATCATGGTCCGTTGGAAGATTCTAATATGTCACAAAATGCAAACTTTTTTTTAAAAAAACTTTTGGGTTTTTATGAAAATGAATCTCAAAAGCATTACAATATTCATCTGGCTTATTGCCCGGATAAATTAACAAACAAAACAAATAAAAGGGTAGCTCATCTGAATTACCCCTGACAAACTCCCAATACAATCTCCTTAATGCTAGGGTTTCCCATTTCCTAATATGCCTCTCTCTTTCAGTCTAACTCCACCCTGCACCTGAAAAAATGTTCCCACTATGGATCAACAAGAAGTTCCACTCCCTTAAGCCATGGATCATCAACATTCAAGATAATATGTTTGTGTCTTCCTATCCTCACCTAAGAAGTGTAAGTATAGTTCATCCTATTGACATTTGCATGTTTTTTCTTCTCATTTAAATGTCAGCTCTTCGTCTTGCAGTTTTGTTATCTTGTATTGTGGGTTTTGACTCTTGTGCATTTCTTTTTGGATCTTGTCTTCTGGAAGGATACCTCATGTCTAGGTTCATGCTCATCTTTGTTCTCTTCCTCTTCCTATCCTCCAATCTGATTCCCCTACTTTTGTTTGAGCATATTGTGCTTGATTGGAGTGCATTGTAGCTCCATTCCACCTCCTCAAACTAGTTGTGAAGGCTCCTTCCAGGTTTAAGAGCTCACATATGACCCCAAATCCTCCCTTTTGCCAAGTCCTTTTTTTGTGACATAAGTAGCCTAGGCTATATAGCTCTTCACAATTTGTTAGGGTCATGATATTTTATAAATGACATATATATATATATATATATATGAAAACTTGTATTGTGGCTTTCCCATTCCCATTATCTCCTAGTTGGTGATACTCTCAAATATGAAAACATTAATTTGTCATTGTTTATAATCCTTCTCCCTATAGTATCTATGTTGTTGAAATTTGAAACTGTGCAGTTTCCTTTGTCAATAGTCATGTTTGCTACATAGTCTTCTAATTTGGTGCTTTCCCTCATTTATGTTTGATAATGTATTATTTTATTGAAGATTATGTTTGATCTCATGTACTATGTCTCTTATGGCACACACTTTACATAAGTTTTTTGTTTTCCTTCCCTTTTTACATTTTTCTTTCATGCAAAAGAGTCTCATCTCAATTCACTTGTTTTTGTTTTGTTTCTCTATACCATTCTATATATAATTCTTTCCATGCATTCAATTAATTCGAACTCATCAGTCTCTATTACTCTGTTTTAACAGTTTTGAGAATTCAAAACTTTTGATTCTAGATTTCCGGCAAAAAATTAGTTTTCTTTATTTAGGTTAGTATTCGAAAATAGAGTTCAGTCTGGTTGTAATCTTGAATGATGTCTTTAAGATACATCTATGTTTGTGCATTTTTATTGACTAGTCTCCGGGCACGAGCGTTGCACATCTGTCCAATTTAATATTTTTAGATTCATTAGAATGATCAGAATATTATGAAAACATGCAAGTAATGTTAACAAATACGTTGGCAAGTAAAACCGATACATGGCATCTAATCATCTAATTCTTTTTTCTTAAAAACCTAATGTAAGAGTCCCGTTGAGTTGTCCCTAATTCAAGTATTTTTCTTTATCGACCGTCAACTTTATCAATCAATGCAATTAAAAAATTTACACAAAGGACACCGACATTCAAAGTAATAAACCTATGACTAAATTTTATGACTTAAAACAAAAGGGTGTAGGTAAAGTAGGTCGAACAGTTTCGAAAAAGTTATAGACTTATTAAATTAAAGAAAAACAATAAAAAAAAAATTATTTTTCCAATAATACCCATGCACGTCAATTCTTATGTAATAAGAGAATGTGCTCATAATATTTTTCCAACCAATTTAAGTTATATCGAAATTATGAAATTTATATTTCTAAATTTGACTATGAATTTATGTTACACGGTTGGATTATATAATATGTACACTTAACATTATCCATGTTCGTTGGAATTTTCTAATATGTCACAAAATGCACACTTCATTTCAAGTAACTTTTGGGCTTTTATTAAAATAAATCTCAAAAGCATTACAATGCTCATGTGAGCCTAATTCCCAAATCAATTACCAAAGAAAACACATAAAAAAGGTAGCCCATTTCCTAACCACCCCCCCTCCCCTCCTATCTCTCAGTCTACTCCACCCCACACCTGCAAAACTGTCCCATTTTGGATCAACAAGAAGTTCCACCACCTCCAGCTATGGATCATCAACATTCAAAATCATGTGTATGCATTTTCCTTTCCTTAGCTAACAAGAGTAAGTGTAGTTCATCCTATTAAATTTATTATATTTTTTCTTCTCGTTTAAATTAACTCTCTTTATCTAGCATTTGTGTTTTTTTCTATGGTCAGTTTTGCCTCTTTTGAAATGCTTTTTGGATCTTGTCTTCTGAAAGGATACGTCATGTCTAGGTTCTTGCTCAACTTTTTTGTGTTCCTCTTCCTTTTCTCCCACCTGAAACCCCCACTTCTATTTCAGTAGATGGTATCGAAGTGCATGGGTAGCTTTAGTACACCTTCTCAAACTAGTGGTGAAGGCTCCTTCCAGGTTTAAACACTCCCATATGACCCCGTATCATCCCTTTTGCCGAGTCCTTTTTTATTGGCATAAGTATCCTAGGTTAGATAGTTCTTCACATTTTGTTATTCTCATGATATTTTGTAAATGATGTATACATGAAAAAGTTTGTTGTGGCCTTCCCATTCCAATTATCTCCTAGTTGGTGACACTCAAATATGAACAATTTAATTTATTATTGTTTTTAATCCTTCTCTCTTTAGTATCCATGTTCTTGAAATTTGAAAATGTGTAGTTTCCTTTGTCAATAGCCATGTTTTCTACGTAGTCTGTTAATTGGTTTCCTTCCCTCATTATATGTTGGATAAAGCATTGTTTTTCTTGAAGATTGTGTTTGATATCTTCTAGTATGTCTCTTATGGCACACATTTTATGTACGTTTTTTAGTTTCCCACCTTTTCACATTTTTCTCTCAAGCGATAGAGGCTCATTTAAATTCACGTTTCTTTTGTTGTGTTTCTCTATATCATTCTATGTATAATTCTTTCTATGCATTCAATTTATTCGAACATATCAGTCTCCATTACTTTATTGTTACAATTTTGAGAATTCAAAATGTTTGATTCTTGATTTACCGACAAAAAGAAAATGTTTCTTTTCATTAGGTTAGTGTTTGTAAATAGAATTCATCGTGGTTGTTATTGTGACGAATATCTTTAAGATAAATCCACGTTTGTACTATTTAGTTGACTAGTCTCTGGGAATGTGTGTTTCACGTGTGTCCCATATTTTTTTTTTAGATTCATAAAAATGATTAAATTTTTATGAAAACTTGGATGCAATCATTAATAAAGATGTTGGCAAGTAAAATTGATACATGACCTTTAATCATTTCATTATTTTTTCTTAAAAACCTAATGTAAGAGGCCTATTGGGATGTCCCTAATTTAAATATCTTTCTTCATCGATCTTCAGTTTTCTTACACAAAGAAATTGAAAACTATACACAAAGAACACATACATTCAAAGTAGCAAAGTGATAAGTAAAGTATATGAATTAAAACTAAAGGGCGTAGCTAAATTAGGTCGAACATTTTTGAAAAAGTTATACACTAATTTAATTAAAGGAAAACAAAATAAAGTATTTATTTTGCTTTTTCAAAAAATACCCGTGCACGTCAATTCTTATATAATAAAAGAATGTACTCATAATATTTTTTTCGATCAAATTTATGTTACATCGAAATTTCGGAATTCAAAGTTCTAAATTTTGAGTATATATGAATTTATGTGACAAAGTTGGATGATTTAATATTCATACTTTACATCATCCTGGTTCGTTAGAAAATTCTAATATATCACAAAATGCATACTTTTTAAAAACAACTTTTGGACTTTTATTAAAATGAATCTCAAAAGAATTACAACAGTCATCTGGTCCTAATGCCCAGATCAATTAAAAAAAGAAAACAAATAGAAGGGCAGCCTACCCGAATGACCCGCACCAAACTCTCAGTAACATCTCCTTAATGGTAGGGTTTCCCATTTCTAATCCGCCTCCCTCTTACAGTCTAACTCCACCCCACACCTAAAAAATGTTCCCAATTTGGATCAACAAGAAGTTCCACCGCCTCAAGCTATGGATCATCAACATTCAATGTCATGTGTGCGTGTATTCCTTTCCTCAGCTAACAAGAGTACAAAGAGTCCATCCTATTGACTTCTGCAAGTTTTTGCATCTCATTTAAACTGCCTCTCTTCAACTTGTAATTGTGTTCTCTTTTTATGGCTGAAGTAGCATAGTCTTGATAGCTCTTCAAATTTTTGTAGCCTCATGATTTTTTGTAAATGATCTTTATGTAAAAACGAAATTTGAAAATGTGTAGTTTGCTTTGTCAATAGCCATGTTTGCTATATAATCTGCTAATTGGTTCCCTTCCCTCATTATATGCTGGATAATGAATTGTTTTTCTTGAATATTGTGTTTGATATCCTAGTATGTCTCTTATGGCACACATTTTATGTACGCTTTTTCTCTCCCCCCTCCCCCTTTCACATTTTTTTCTCATGCGATAGAGGCTCATTTAAATTTATGTTTCTTTTGTTGTGTTTCTATATATCATTATATATATAATTCTTTCTATGCATTCAATTTATTCGAACTCATCAGTCTCTATTTGATTATTTTTACAATTTTGAGAATTCAAAATGTTTGATTCTTGATTTACCGGCAAAAACAAAAGGTTTTATTTCATTCGGTTATTGTTTCTAAATAGAGTTCAGGTTGTTATTGTGCAGAAACTCTTTAAGATAAATCCATGTTTGTGCCTTTTAATTGACTAGTCTCTGGGCACTTGTGTTGCACGTGTGTCTCATAATTTTTTTTAGAATTATAAAATGATTAAACTTTTATGTAAAATTGCATGTAATGATTAATAAAGACGTTGGCAAGTAAAATTGATACATGGCCTTTAATCATCTCATAATTCTTTCTTAAAAACCTAATGTAAGAAGCCTATTGGGATGTCCCTAATTTAAATATCTTTCTTCATCTACCGTCAATTTTCTTACTAAAAGTAATTGCAAAATATAAAAAAGAGCACAGATAGTCAAAGTAATAAAGCGATAAGAAAAGTTTATGAATTAAAACTAAAGGGCGTAGCTAAATTAGGTCGAACATTTTTTAAAAAGTTATACACTGATTTAATTAAAGAAAAAATGAAATAACTATTTTTTTTGCTTTTTCTTAAAATACCCGTGCAAGTCAATTTTTATATATAAAAAGAATGCACTCATAATATTATTTTTTCAATAAAATTTATGTTACATCGAAATTTTGAGTATATATAAATTTATGTGACACAATTGGATGGTTTAATATTCACACTTTACATCATCCTGATTCATTACAATATTCTAATATGTCACAAAATGTACACTTGTTAAAAACATGTTTTGAACTTTTATTAAAATGAATCTCAGAAGAACTACAACAGGACCTAGTGCCCATATCAATTAAAAAAGAAAACAAATAGAAGGGTAGCCCACCTGGATATCCCGCAACAAACTCCCAATAATATCTCCTTAATGGTAGGGTTTTTCATTTCTAATTCGCCTCTCTCTTTATGTCTAACTCCGCCCACACCTGAAAAATGTTTCCACTTTAGATCAACAAGAAGTTCCACCTACTCAATCTATGGATCATCAACATTCAATGTCATGTGTGCGTGTATTCCTTTCCTCAGCTAACAAGAGTACAAGGAGTTAATCCTATTGACTTCTGCAAGTTTTTGCATCTCGTTTAAACTGCCTCTCTTCAACTTGTAATTGTGTTCTCTTTTTATGGCTGAAGTAGCATAGTCTTGATATCTCTTCACATTTTTGTTGCCTCGTGATTTTTTGTAAATGATCTTTATGTTAAAACAAAATTTGAAAATGTGTAGTTTCCTTTGTTAATAGCCATGTTTGCTACGTAGTTTGCTAATTGGTTCCCTTCCCTCGTTATATGCTGGATAATGTATTGTTTCCTTGAAGATTGTGTTTGATATCTTAGTATGTCTCTTATGGCACACATTTTATGTACATTCCCCCCCCACCCCTTACACATTTTTCTCTCATGCGATAGACGCTCATTTAAATTCACGTTTCTTTTGTTGTGTTTCTCTATATCATTCTATATATAATTCTTTCTATGTATTTAATTTATTTGAATTCATTAGTCTCTATTACTTTAATTTTACAATTTTGAGAATTCAAAACGTTCGATTCTTGATTTACCGGCAAAATATAAGGATTTATTTCATTAGGTTAGTGTATGTAAATATAGTTCAGTATGGTTGTTATTGTGCTGAATGTCTTTATAATAAATCCGTGTTTGTGCCTTTTAATTGACTAGTCTCTAGACACGTGTGTTCCACCTGTGTCTCATATTTTTTTTAGATTGATAAAAATGATTAAATTTTTATGAATACTTGCATGTAATGATTAATAAAAACGTTAACAAGTACAATTGATACATGGCCGTTAATCATCGCATCATTTTTCCTTAAAAACCTAATGTAAGAAGCTTATTGGGATGCCCCTAATTTAAATATCTTTCTTCATCAACCGTCAGTTTTCTTACTCAAAGTATACACAACGAACATAGATGTTCAAAGTAATAATGCGATAAGTAAAGTATACGAATCAAAACTAAAGGGTGTAGCTAAAGTAGGTTGAACATTTTTGAAAAAGTTATACACTAATTTAATTAAAGAAAAAACAAAACAAAATATTTTTTTGCTTTTTATTAAAATACCCGTGCACCTCAATTTTTATATATTAAAAGAATGTACTCATAATATTTTTTCCAATGAAATTTATGTTACATCGAAATTTTGGAATTCAAATTTCTAAATTTTGAGTGTATATGAATTTATGTGACACAATTGGATGATTGAACATTCACACTTTACATCATCCTGGTTCGTTAGTATATTCTAATGTGTCACAAAATGCACACTTTGTAAAATAAACTTTTGAACCTTTAATAAATTGAATCTCAGAAGAATTACAACACTCATCTGGACCTAGTACCCATATCAATTAAAAAAAGAAAACAAATAGAAGGGTAGCCCACCCGGATGTCCCGCGACAAACGCTCAATAACATCTCGTTAATGGTAGGCTTTCCCATTTCAAATCCGCCTCTCTCTTTCAGTATAACTACACCCCACACCTGAAAAATGTTCCCACTTTAGATCAACAAGAAGTTCCATCTCCTCAAGCTATGGATCATCAACATTCAACAGCATGTGTGCGTGTATTCCTTTTCTCATCTAACAAGAGTACAAGGAATTCATCCTATTGACTTCTGCTAGTTTTTGCATTTCGTTTAAACTGCCTCTCTTCAACTTGCAATTGTGTTCTCTTTTTATGGCAAAAGTAGGCTAGACTTGATAGCACTTCAAATATTCGTAGCCTCATGATTTTTTGTAAATGATGTTTATGTTAAAATGAAATTTGAAAATGTGTAATTTCCTTTGTCAATAGCCATGTTTGCTATGTAATCTGCTAATTGGTTCCCTTCCCTCATTATATGTTGGATAATGTATTGGTTTTTTTTGAAGATTGTGTTTGATATCTTAGTATGTCTCTTATGACATACATTTTATGTACGTTTTTTGTCTCCCCCCTCCCTCCCCCCTCTTTCACATTTTTCTCTCATTCGATAGAGGCTCATTTAAATTCACGTTGTTGTTGTTGTGTTTCTCTATATCATTCTATATATAATTCTTTCAATGCATTCAATTTATTCGAACTCATCTGTCTCTTTTACTTTATTTTTACAATTTTGAGAATTCAAAATGTTTGATTCTTGATTTACGGGCAAAAACAGAAGGTTTTATTTCATTAGGTTAGTGTTTCTAAATAGAGTTCAGTATGGTTGTTATTGTGCTGAAAGTCTTCAAGATAAATCCATATTTGTGCCTTTTAATTGACCAGTCTCTGGGTACGTGTGTTGCACGTGTGTCTCATATTTTTTTTAGATTTATAAAAATGATTAATTTTTTATGAAAAATTGCATGTAATGATTAATAAAGATGTTGGCAAGTAAAATTGATACATGGCCTTTAATCATCTCATCATTTTTTCTTGAAAACCTAATGTAAGAAGCCTACTGGGATGTCCCTAATTTAAATATCTTTCTTCATCGACTGTCAATTTTCTTACGAAAATTACTTGTAAAATATACACAAAGAGCATAGATAGTCAAAGTAATAAAGCGATAAGTAAAGTATACGAATTAAAACTAACGGGCGTTGCTAAATTAGGTCGAACATTTTTGAAAAAGTTATACAATACTTTAATTAAAGAAAAAACAAAATAAATGTTGTTTTACTTTTTCTTAAATCACCTGTGCACGTCAATTTTTATACATTAAAAGAATGCACTCATAATATTTTTTCCAATCAAATTTATTTTACATCAAATTTTGGAATTCAAATTTCGAAATTTTGAGTGTATATGAATTTATGTGACACAATTGGATGATTGAACATTCACACTTTACATCATCCTGGTTCGTTAGTATATTCTAATGTGTCACAAAATGCACACTTTTTAAAATAAACTTTTGAACCTTTAATAAATTGAATCTCAGAAGAACTACAACACTCATCTGGACCTAGTACCCATATCAATTAAAAAAAGAAAACAAATAGAAGGGTAGTCCACCCGGATGTCCCGCGACAAACGCTCAATAACATCTCGTTAATGGTAGGCTTTCCCATTTCAAATCCGCCTCTCTCTTTCAGTATAACTACACCCCACACCTGAAAAATGTTCCCACTTTAGATCAACAAGAAGTTACATCTCCTCAAGCTATGGATCATCAATATTCAACAGCATGTGTGCGTGTATTCCTTTTCTCATCTAACAAGAGTACAAGGACTTCATCCTATTGACTTCTGCAAGTTTTTGCATCTCGTTTAAACTTCCTCTTTTCAACTTTCAATTGTGTTCTCTTTTTATGACAGAAGTAGGCTAGACTTGATAGCACTTCAAATATTCGTAGCCTCATGATTTTTTGTAAATGATGTTTATGTTAAAATGAAATTTGAAAATGTGTAGTTTCCTTTGTCAATAGCCATGTTTGCTATGTAATCTGCTAATTGGTTCCCTTCCCTCATTATATGTTGGATAATGTATTGTTTTTTTTTGAAGATTGTGTTTGATATCTTAGTATGTCTCTTATGGCATACATTTTATGTACATTTTTTGTCTCCCCCCTCCCTTCCCCCTTTTTCACATTTTTCTCTCATGCGATAGAGGCTTATTTAAATTCTCGTTGTTGTTGTTGTGTGTCACTCCCTGAGACTACCCCCGAGACGCGGACACGGGACCTAGGAACACAAGTGATCCCAAGCTAACCCTGCTAGCATGATCATGAGCATACTAAATATAATCTGAGTAATAGAATCTGTGCGGAAGCTAAATCATAAATAAGATGAAAAGATGGGGAATACCCATATACTATAACTGAGATATATGAAAACTGATGAGTTTAATACAAGGAAGTTATTAACTCAAAAGTAAGCTGAATCTAACTATGTCTGAAATAAGCCTCTAAACTGACTAGAAATGTTGGGACATGCCCCAACTAGATCTAGCAAAACTGAAACTAAAACACTGAAAGCGATAAAGATAAACATGTCACTAGTCCTCGAAGAATGAGGACTCACCACTGATGTTGCTGAACTGAAGATCGGGAACCGATCTAAGCGTGATCTGGATGCTGAGAACCTGAACCTACATCACGAGAAGATGTAGCGCACATATGCGTCAGTACTTGAAAGGTACTGAGCATGCAGGATAGAGTAAAGCTGAAATAACATCAT